>JAHPZR010004293.1:0-10000 GCA_019787425.1 Platygyra sinensis
ACTTACAAAAACAATTTCTATCAGACGAATCGCTAGAACTCATACTATTTTTACCGTAAACTGAGTTATAGAAGGCGAGGAAATTCGCTAAGCGCATTCTACAGAAATTCTCTTAAAAACAGCAACGATCAGCGAGGTTAAACTCTACTGAAATTTACTGCGACATTAGAATATCTCCCCACCTCCCCCCAGAAAAATGTAAATTAAAAAAAAAAAATCGTGCAGGGGACTTGATGCATCAAAACATCCTGCAGAGGCAGTGGACGCGAAAAATATTCATGCCAGCTGAAATAGTCCCGCCCCCGATAACTTTTCTAATGATTCGTCGCTAAGTGAGTCTCAACAGTAGCTAACAACCATTACTTTTTTTATTTTTATCTTTTATATGTGTTTATTTTGATTTGCTTGAAAGCCACGAGTTCATCAGTATTTTATGCTGCCAAGAGTCACCCTCGAGAAATTAAGTTAACTATTGCTATTTATTCTTACTCTCATCCTTATTAGAAAGCCATACTAATATTATATCGCAATCACATCACATACATCAACTATCTGTAGCAAGGTTAAGGTATCAACCGTACCTCAGTCCGTTGAGACTTTTTACAACCGTTAAGCACAGCTCTTTATCGATTGCGATTCTCTGATTATGCTAGGTTTGCAAAACTGTTGTCCTTGGCGTTTTTGATCCACTCATTTCAGCTGTTTGGTATAAAAACACCGATTTTGTTCATTAGCTGAAAGGTTCAAAATGAATGTCTGATTAATCATTTCAAACGATAACAGGAGTAACTTGTGCTGTTTGAAAATTTCAACCCAATTAAGAACGCCTGTTTGTAAATATCGTGAATCCAGCGAAAGGTTCGGAAATTCGAAATTTCTTTTATTTTGCCAGAAAGACCTTTATGATTTTTTTTATTTTAGAAATATGTTATAAAAGTTCCTGCGAAGTCAAATTAATCTGACACAACTTGTTTTTTTTTTTTTTTTTTTTTTTTTTACTTTTTCAGTTGTGCTTTTGTCACCTGTCTAAGTTAAATATATTGTCCTTAGGTAAATAAGTTTTGTCTACTTTAGGCCCCGTCCACACTAACCCGTTTTCAAACGAAAGCGGAGCTGTTTTGCTCCGTTTTCAAAAAGATTTGCGTCGACACACATCGTTTTCGCCCGTCCACACTACAACGCCGTATCCGTTTTGAAAACGCTTTTATACCCTCAGCCCGCTTGCTCAAATGAACTCCACGCATGCGCATTTCAATATATCCGCCCGCGAAAGTGGCGTCATTCTTGATACTCATTGTCGACTGGTCTGGCACCCGTTCGTGTCTATTTTGATGACGTCACCGTTTTCAGATAGCATCGTTTTCTCCGTCCACACTAGAAAACAGCGTTTTCAAAAAGCGTCGTTTTGAAATCGCTCCACTCTGGAGAGCGTTTTCGGATGACTCCGTTTTCGGTGATCGTTTTCGGCGTTGTAGTGTGGACGATAGCCGTATCCGGAGCAAAACAGCTCCGTTCTTGTTTGAAAACGGATTAGTGTGGGCGAGGCCTTAGAGTGATTTTTTAAAAGCTCAAGTATTGCGATGTTACTTGCACACAGATTTGATAGGCCATGACTTGAACCTGAAAAAAGGCAAATATTAAGTTTCCTTGCTGTCGCTGAATTCCCCATATTTACAAACATACAAATGTTAATCATGCTGTCCCAAGTGGGGAAACAGGAAAAAATGTCCTCAACGTGAATTAATCCGTACACATGATGGATGTTCTGAACACTATAGGTTACCTACGAAGAGAACCCAGACAAGCCCAATGAACCTTCATGTAAGCTAGTCTTACGCCAGCTATAAATTTTCTTTAGTGATACTAACAAACGGCGAAAGGTTAAGGAACCTGCCAGCCTATAAATTGTATTTTCATTCATATTTTCAATTCCAGTTTGTCAAACTGTCCTTGCATCTGTTGAAGAAGTTGTCTTGCCACTTCAATGTCGATGTGCATTGTAACTGTTGTCGTCTCTTTGTCGACGGCTGTTCCTGACAAGACAGATGAAATAAAATTCTTTAAATACTTTAACGGACACTTTATTAAGGGTTAGACCTCCCAGCAAATGCTTCAATTTCAGCAGTTGATTCCCTTCCGTGGATATTCACACCACGTGCATAGGCGACATCTCACGACATGGCATGTAACCTGGCCCACATCAAATTGTTAACACAAAGGACTTCTTTACGGTCAAACCCGACAGTTATTCATAAAAGATGAATTTATTTGAGATCAAACTAAGGTTAGTAGTATCAAGAAGTCATTATATGAGAGATTATAACATTGCGATATGCTAGCGCGCGTTTTTATTGGCTAATTTTGTTTTTATGAAAAAAATGGATGCTTCATAGAGATGGTTCGGTGAAATTTCATCCCGGCAAAAGTTTTTCGCAACTTTTTTCGAGTAAAACGCAACTTTAGCTGTTACCAGGAGGGAGAGGGTGTCTCCAGGCAAATCAGTGGCTTAGTCATAACTACCAGTGTGACGTCATGTCATACATCGGTGATTTTCGATATGGCGGCTAAATTTTTTGGTTCGTTAACTGAATGAAATGTGGAAATTTCTAACTTTTTGATGATTCGATTACTTTGTTCAATGTTACCCAGAATTCAAAATATATGAAAGACTTCTTTGCAGTAATTTTCGGTAGGTTAAGTTATTCGAAAGCCTCATACTTTGAGTAGAAACATATTAACAAGTGCCTGAGACGTCGACAAAGTGTGATGGATTGACAACGTTTTTCTGGAGCCCTCCGCAGAAATGCGGAGATGTCCTGAACCCAGAACAGGAGGTTTTGTACATGGTATATTAAGTTTGCTCTGTGCTGAGAATTAAGCCTTCGGTACTTATGGTTCGTCTCAACAATCCCTTCAAAGTTAATGGAATGGCATTTGGAGAGCGACTTCAGAATACCCGGCCACGATTGCGTAACATTGAACGCTTGCTCCCGTAGTCCCGCAGTGGTGTTGTATAGCGATATTCACTGTTTACAAATAAGTCTTTTGATATTTAAATTTTGCCAACCACAGAACAAAAGAATCCTTTGTTTCGAGAACCAATAATAATCTTCAGTTGGCACATTAATGACAATAGGGGACGAAACGATGAGTATCGCCATTTTATGGGTTGATGAAAGTAAGACGAGTAAAACTATTGCTATGAAAGTAAGACGAGTAAAACTATTGCTCCCGCAGTCCCGCAGTGGATAAAATGAATATTAAAACTCCGGGTTTCGGCTCATGGATTGTAGAACGAAGTCTTTTCATGTGTAACGCGCTTGTTTTGGCTGATGGATTTTAGAACGAGGTATATTCATGTGTAGCACGCTTGTTTCGTGTATACATTAAGTTTTTCTCGTTTGTTTCCATATGCAAATATGTATTCACTCCAGGACTACGAGAGCAGGCATTTAATGTCACGCAACGGTGAACGGGTATTCTGAAAGTTAGCTCTTCAGGAGCACACAGGCAGTCATCTACCCCACAAAATTTAAAAAACGCATTCTTCTTAGGCCCGATGAGGATAACAACTGTGCTGCCTTTTTTTAATTTAGATATTTAGAAAACGATGGCGTCACGTGCAAGCCAAGCATTCGCGGTAGCGAACTAATTCTACCGAAAGTCACCATTGACAGCTGATTATCCCTTAAACCTAGAAACATGGAATGTTCACAATCTTCATCAGCCATGTGAGGTCAGTAATTGTCGTTTATTTGTCTTGTCTTCCACTAATAATCCGAAGAGTTTCTTGTTGCACAGTTCAACGGTCTTTCAGTTACTTGAATAGCACGTCGAAAGACGGCATGTAGAAAGATGAGAGAAAGAAGTCGCCTATACACTTAGCACTGAAAGTGGGTATATTGTAGCACTTGTTCATCCAATGCCTTATTTCCTTGGTTTAATTATTAGTTGTTTTTATGAATTTTTATTCGTCCTCTTGCGGCCTTAATGCTCTTGTTCTTTTCAATACTTCCATTACTTTGAGGCAATCACTTGGATTAAAGAAACCCGATGGTGGGCGGTCTAAAAGCAAACTTCATTATCCATCCAAAAAAAAAAAAAAAAAAAAGCATTGAATTCAATAATTGTTTAAACTTGCGATCTTGATCCAAGTTGAATAAACATTTCTCGGGGAAAAAATTGTGTGAAAAAAGGCAAAGGATTTTGACTATTCGGGGATAAGGATTTGGAAATAATCTGTCTGAATTGAGTTGATCTTCATTAGCTTCATAAGGTTCAAAGGTCTTTTGGGAGTCTTTGCCCTATTTCCAAATTATGAAGAAGCCTTTCGATAAAGATAACCTCGAAAACTGAGTAAGAGGATTGAAATCTCCTTTTTAACTACAAAGTGTTTTTTTTTTCTTTTTTTTTTTTTCTCAGAGATACTGATATTTACACACGAAAAAAATCCCCCGTAAAACTAGTTCGTTAAATCCATCAGCCAATAGGAAACGCGAACGATGAAAGTTTACCAGTGCACAATCGAGGCCCGCGAGCTTCACTCCGGCTCTTGAATCCAACATGGCTAGTTCAAGGTTTGCTTCTTTGGGAGGCTCCATTTAAACGTTTATTCAAGAAAAAGAAACCAGAAAACAGCGAGGAAACTAAACTAGACGTTGCTTTGTTGACAGAGTTCCTTCAAACAAAAGGAGAAACACTAAAAGAAATAGCTGAAATTCTTCCCGCCGAGCTGAATGACTTTTGAGTGAATTTATTTTAAGCGTTCGCACAAAAGAAGGACAAGATTACGAATCGTCATTGCTTCGAGGTATGGTAGCAAGCTTTTAAAGGCATCTTAAAAGAAAGTCCTATCCAGTTAGAATCATCAATGACCTGGTGAGTTTGTCCTTGAATTTTCATGAAAGTTGCAAACTGTCATTAGGGACCTTAAGCATCGACAACGAAATGGCACGACGACGACGGGCGGAAGTAAAATTTTCCCGCGCGAAGGTTGTGCGCATGTGTGATGTTGTCAAAACGTCGTCTAGCCTTCGTCGACGACTGAATCTCAGCAGGTTTTCGTTCTGGTGAAAACGTAAGTAAATAACTAAACTTTTACATACTGATAAACATCCATCCCCACCTTCTGTTGTAATGATTGTTTTTTGTATTATTTGCGGACCAGCGGAAGTCAAAAGTTGAACAGTTTAGCGAATTTCAACAAACTAAAATGGCTTTTCTTTCAGAGGGAACCGAAACCATGACCGGCGAGCAAGAACCAGCTTAGCGAACCTATGGATCATGTCTCCATATTTGCATGGGATTGAAAGCCGCTTCAACAGCATACAGAGACCTTCTAGTCCATCACAAACAGAGCGCTGACTACAAGTAATCATATCAGGGATTTGCAAAACTTCCATCAGAATTCGTATATCTCGTTTTCCAAAGCGAAACTCTGCAAAACTCTCGGACTCATCGAGCTCTTCCAGGTCAAAAGGCGCGTGCGAATCAAACGGAAAGTCGAGGTTTTTCGATGCAAAGAAGTCGTACAGAACAACAAGTTCATCATCATCGATAAAGCCATCGTTGTGATTAATTAGAAGCAGATTTCGGACGTTTGTGAAAGCCATAGTGAGAGCAACTAGTCGGAGAACCAAAACTCGTCGTCTCCTCAAAACAACACACTGCTTAACTTTCCTTTTTTTCCGCCAAGAACGAAACCCTCGACCCAATCGTCCTTGTGTTGCGAACGTCGTCGTCGTGCATTTCGTTGTCGATGCTTAAGGTCCCTATTGACTAAATTCGGTTAAGGTTTGCATTGTGTTGTTCAGCGTAAAAGCGTATGACGCTGCATGTTTTCATGATTTAGTGACAGTTAGTGACATTCTGATTTACGACATTTATGACTTGCAAATCTAAGTCAATTTTTTTTTCCTTTAAATTTGTCATTTATGTCTACATATTTGGATTTGTTATGCTCATTAAACAATTATTTCTAAAAGATAAAGTGAACTTTCATTTTAGTTTATAACAGCAATTGAATGGGATTTCTAAACATGCGCGGCCAAACTGACAAAATTGACTTTTCTTTGTAAAAAATCTCAATATCTATGAAATAACAAAGAACACCGTGGGAAATGCTTTGTACGATTTTAGCTACTCGTTGAGGAGTATGAACTCGAAAAAAAAAACGTACGCGCGCATATTACTCCGAGTAATCTCCATATCCTCACCTAATGCGGCATTTTGATTGATCCCTCTCTTCTTTCTAATGATGTCCCACAGGGTTCCAATCAGGAGCAATCCAGCCAATACGCCAAGCAATGCGTAAATGACCGGCGTAAGGAAGGATGATTCTTCAAACAGGTTGCCGATTCTTGGAGGCTTCTGCTTTGCTAACTTAGGACAAAAACGAACACCGCCATTTTCATCAGTTATACATACCACTCTGGTTCGCAGAAGATTTACGAACTGCCACTGTCACTGTATATTGCAATGATATAAAGTTCAAAATTCTGTTGCATGCAATGAAATTGCGATTTTTTGCCTCGTTTGTCAGTGATTGTTTCAAGGCTAAATCCTGAAGGCCAGTATTACCTTGTATGTGGCAGCAAGCGTTTGAACTGACGCCAAAATTTCTGAGTGATGATAATCTTTGAAGCATCTTATCAGACGCCATCTATCGCGGGAAAACAGAAGTCCAACATTCCTTTGAAGGTGAAACGTCTTGAGGGTGATAAGTGATTTCAGTTTGCCTCTTGACTGATAATAAGAAGCTGTGAAGCGATCTAGTAACATTCCATCTACTTCCTTTGATTTCACAGCCTGAATAACGTCGTCAATCCTTGGATACACTAAACATAGGAAGAGAAAGATTAAGATTTTTAAAGCGTTTGTAAAAGACTAGGCAAAATATCAATCTGAAATGAAGATTCGGGATCTTAATTAAAATTCCTTCTGTTTCTATTGTTTCTAGCTTTCCTAGTTGTGTCCATATGTTGTGTCGGTTATTACTTTGTTATTTTCTGTATTATTATATTCATTCTAAAATCCTCTTCTCAGGTATGCTTAATGAAGTGTATATATGTAATTATTAAATTCTCAACCCCGGATATGATTCAATTCTAGCTTTCTGAATGGTTCACTGTATCTCGGCTACCCGCCATTATAGCTACGTTTCACAACGTTTGGATGCAGGAGACCACGCAACGGACAATTAAACTGCTTGGCCTGTTATTGCCAGATATCTTGATAAAGAAATTCTCGTACCAGACATCACTTTAAGTGTTACAAAACCAAAGTGATTGCAAGGCTGATACTAAGGCAGAAGGACAAATTTATTAGCCAATATTTCAACTTGCAGAGCTAGTCTTCTTCAGGGCCAGTACTTGATACAAGAAGAGGGAAAAAAAAAACCTTTGTATGGAAATTAATGTGGCAAATGTAATTTTATTTTTATTATTTTTTATTTATTTATTTATTTATTTTAATTTATTTTTTTTTTTTTTTTGTGGAAAGCCAAGTTTCGTCGACAAAAAATTGGATGAGGAAAAAACAAATTCGATGAGCTGTCCACAAAAGAAATACAGGAATTTACGGAAAATGCCGTCCCAGTAACATTTGGTTGTCAACTAGTATGCGTCTCTTTCTGTGCAATTTAAGAGGTAATCACTAGCTCTAACGGAGTCTTTCTAGAGCAGTTTTCACTAACCTGTTGGATTAGTATTTTCCTCAAGTGCATGCTGGTATTCAGTTCCATTGGCCAATACTGCAACCTACCATTGAATATCAAAAAACATTGGTTTACGATGCATATAGGAACAAATTTCAGTTTTCGCATTGTTTTGGATGCTAAGAAAGATGCAGGCTCGAATTCTGCCGCCTCATGAGTCGATATTGCCCTTAATGTAAGTCGGGGAGAGGGCGGTCATTTTTTTCCTGAATAGTGTCCGGTAATCAAACCCGGCCGACAATAGCATTCAAGTGAGTATCATGTGAAAGATCACATATTTTTGCAACTGTATAAGTTATGCATATAACTGCGATGATCAATCAAACCTTCCTGCTGACAATAGCATATTGGAAAATAGACAACTCGCATGAAACGTAGTTACCATGCATCTTTACTCTAATAAAGCACCCCGTTTCGACCAAACGGAGCGCGCGTTATATCGAAAAACTACTGTAAAAAAGAAAAAAATCCATGAAATGACTAGCACCTTATAGGCCTCTTGTACTAAGACGTCACGTGACCAATGCCGCTTTTAAACAGTGAGTTGTAATCTTTGCTGATGCCAAAAATTGACAGAAAACATAAAAATTATCTTACACACGAAATTTGAGAGGAAACGCATTTAAGGGAGATATTTTATGGTACTTTGATTTTTCAACAAATGATTTGTATTGGCCGCCATGCTGGAGGGCATACTCTTGCCCTCCAACATGGCGGCCAAAACTACTTTTTGTTTGTGTCTTGTTAGATGTTTGATAGTTAGGTTCAGATCTGCTATTAACGTTAACGCATCATCTTTTCAACATTTTCCTTGAAGTTTAAGTGCAAAATTTGTGTCAGAAAACGGTAATTCATAATTTTAAAAATCAAGTTTTGGTCACGTGAACAGCTACAGACTTTCTCATTTTATCCAAATGATGCGGGTTGTAAAAAAACAAATCACTATTATTTTGTTTAAGAGATGACCCACTAATAGTGTTTCGAAGGGAAAATCACAAAACTTTCATTTTCATAAAAACGATATCACATGACCTCTGAGTGCAAGTGGCCCATTGTCATGGCCAAGTATTTAGGTAAAAAATGATCGCATGAAAAAACAGACGTGAAAAAGGGACAAATACAACATATTCTTGGAAAAAGATAATTATAATTAAAAGGATCAAAAGAAGTAATGCGAATGCATGCTGGAAATAATCATACTTGTCATAAAGAAACAATTTCTTCGGCATGCCTAAGCATGTTTATTATTCAACTTTCATACATTGCAGCGTTTCCGATTTTCTGATTGGATAATCTGTACCAAGTCATTATCGTGGTGTAATAGGCGTGGTGTAAATTCAATACATCACGGTCACTACACTATGGCTTCGGCTGACTCAAATTTGACGATTTGTCAGATGCAGACATTGATTCTCTTGTTGATGATGCAATTCCTAAAAACACTGGCAAAGCAACTGCTTGTAAATTTTAAATTTTTCCTTCGAGCTAGTTGAGGTGATTTTTTTTGCATGTTATCAATAGTTTTGCCAGCTTTGGACAAGCTGTAAAGCCATCAATATATATCTGTTTTCTTTTGCTTGTATTTTAAACTGGTTATCCAATTAATACCCAAAATGTGGCCTTGAAAAGTAATTCACTAGAAGTTCTCTCCGAGAGGTTAAAAAATTCTACCAAGAATTAAAACAAACAAAGCATTACAGTGCTTCAGTGCACTTGTAAGTCAAAACGGCAATCGATCGCTACTTGAACCCACTGCCAGAGCTTAGCGACATTTGTATCATACGAGATCCGCAATTTAAAATTGCAAATAAATCTCTAAGTGCTAAAATAAATTTAATACCATCATTATCGTTTGTCTTCTCTAAGACGTCCAAAAGTGCTACGAGACGAACGTTTTCACCGACGAAACCCCGAAAAGTCCGTTCGTGTGAACTGGTTCAACATCAGCCTTCAATTCTGTCGCCGTGCGGGAAAGGAAAATCTTCTAACATTAATACCAGGTTGTTTTGTCATCAAGAAAGATGCAAACGACAGTGAAGATGTGGAGATTTCTATCAGCGAAAAAACGAAACACCACCAAAGCAGTCTAGGAGATAAAGGCGACTGGAATGTCAAATTGTCTTGTAAAATGTTTCAAAGGCGTTTTTGAGCGTCCTTAACCCTAATCAAATTGAATTGTTTCAGAAACCAATTTGAGTTACCGATTGGAGTGAGTAAAGTTGGTGACATGATGAAGGAAATATAATTAGCTGCAAGCTCGAGTAAAGTCTACACAAACTATTGCGT
>JAHPZR010004293.1:15000-32500 GCA_019787425.1 Platygyra sinensis
CTGATCGATCTAATGATGAGTCTAAAACAAATAAACAGACGAAAAAGGTGTGTGAATATTCCTCGTTCTAAAAAAGGCGCCCATGAACATACCTGTAAGTGTGGACTCTCAGTCCGGGCGAAACGACTTCATACTCCGGGCGAAACGACTCTCGGTCCGGGCGAAACGACTCCGCGCGAACAGGACATCGGGCGAAACGACCGTAATTCGCTAGTATACTCCAAATGTAAAATTAAATGAAATTCTGGTCAATTCTAGACCTCAGTTACAAACATCGATTGAAAATATATGACCTATTCCAGGTGTGACATACAAATGAATCCAGAAACCTGGCCAAATCTCACCAATGATGACAAGTAGTGCTTTTAATAATTTACTCTCACCTTCTGATACATGTACTTCTGTGTTGATTTTCAACAATTCTGCACTATAATTTGTGTCTACAAGAAGTACAATTTGTGGTCCCCAGGGGTGGGAATTTGACTTATATGGCACCCAAGGGTGGGGAAATTGACATTTGGAAACCTGAAAATGTCAAATTTCCCCTGGGTTGCCAGAATCCCCCATCCTGGGGCAAACCACTGATAGGTGCATTTATAGTCGTTTCGATCCGGCCAAGTCTTCAGTATCTTTCGTTTCAACGGAGTGTCGCATCAGTTTATTATTTACCATAAAAAGTAACAATTTTCTTAAGCGAATCAAGATAAATGGAGGATGTATGGAATTGACTTTAGTTTGTATCGAATCGACCTTAGATGTGTATGGAATCGACCGGATACCCGTGAGTGCTTACACAATTTTACCCGTGGAATTGAACAGCTGAATTGAATTAGAACAGAGACTCACCTCGGATCCGTTGCATGTACTTTATCACACGATCACATTGAGGGGCTTCATTAATTGCCTGTAACTTAATTCACTCATTACCGATTAAAAGGCTTTTCAATGAAAGGTTTGTCATAGGCTTACACTGTAAAACATGTACAAGCACACACAAGACTGAAGAGTTATAGTTCACACGAATGCCGTCGAGTGTTTTCGTACATCTATAATTTCAACCAAACCTCCGCTCCATCTCAAAAGTTAAGCAAGAAACGACAGGAAATAAAAGCAAAAGTAAAAAACTAACCTGCTGGATCGTTTTTTGTCGTTGTTAGCCCGATATATCAGCAACAATAGAATTCGCAAAGAAATGTAAGAGATAAACAGTCGAACCGTTAAAACTGTCTGCCGCGCAGACTTTGATCACATGCAATTTGATCACATGTCACGTGTCATTAGAAGGCTTGTGGTCCAGGGTGGGGAAAGTAGCCAGCGACGTATATTTCGACGGCATATTATTTTGTCTTCTTCTTTTTTGCTCTAAATTAACTAATAGAATAAAAGTATACCTAAAGTTGGCTTTTTCTACTGATGGTCTTTTGTTAACTTAAGGATTCTTACAAAGTTAACAAAGTCCAGGGTGGTGTGGGTGAGATAAGAAGACCATACGCTCCATGCGGGCACAGGAAATGATCTTTGGCCCCCTTTGGCCATGACTACTAGACTGTGTTGCATTTGGATGTCACGCTCGCTCATTTGTTTTGAGTTCTTCCCCAAGGCCAGGAAGGAAATCCAGCAAAACAGAGAGAGCCCGCAGACTACCTGTAGATCGGTGCCGACTTTCGATCAATATGAAGTCTATAAATACTTCACGCACGTTGTAGAATGAACGAATGAGCAGAGGACGTATTGAAGGTTCAGTTTATCTCTTTCCCAAACCAAACTAAACCAAGCTAAACACGTCACGTAAGCTTGGCTTACGGCTGTCCCACTACAGAGAGGTGGTACAATTAAAAACAGAAAACGAAAGTGAGATTTACAAGAGAAGCGAGTTATCATTACTCTTCCATCAAAGTTAAAGAACTGCCATGAAGACTGGCAAAAGAAAATTCATAGGCTGACAGTGGGCTTTTTCTCACTAGGAAGAGCGTTTAGTCCTCGCGAACGCAAAAGGGCGGTATGGCGTTGGCCGTGTAGAGAAGAAGGCGAAAATTAAAGTAATCCCCAATAAAGATTTATTTTAACTCCCAAACAATAGCTAAAATAACCCCTACAAAAGTCCTCCAAAAGCGAGTTAAAGTAATTCCTCAGCTAGAGTTAAACTAACCCCTATAAGATAACTCCAAAAGCGAGGTATATTAACTCCCTATAAAGAATTGAAATAACTCCTTCCTGAAATGTAACTCCCAGTAGGAGTTAGATTTAACCCTCATTTAGAGTTAAAATAACTCCACAAAGAATAACTCCACTAAGCAGAGTTAGAGTTAACTCCACGACCAGTAAATAACTCCAATTTTGAGTTAAAATAACTCCTTTTCTAGAGTTATTCTAACTCCTCTAAAATAACTCCACCTTGGGGAGTAAATTTAACTCTACTCAAGGTGTTATTTTAACTCCTTGAAATTTACTGTGTATGAATATCGCATAGAATGCCTTTTTACTTCCAGTTCTTAGGTCTGTCATATTACCTGGTATTATATTCAAATAAATACCAGGAGGCGAGTCTCATTAACTCGAAGATGGCGGAGCATCGAAACAATAAAGTTTTCGTATTTACTAATCCGTGTATCCTGTGCCCTAAAATATCACTGTTCGTGAGCAAAACGACCGTATGGAAAGAGTTTGTTTTGTTACACCAAACGGAACTGATTCAAAGAGAACTAACAAATGGGGTTGTTCTTGGAACGAGTTCGATCGCAGTAGTGCAGTAGTAGGTCAGCGGAGGTCACCAACTGCTTGGTAACCTGTCGTGCTGCTGAGTTACCGCGCGGTAAAGTTGGAGCCGCCATGTTTGTATCACATGTGTGATTCGTGTAGTTCAAGTTTTTCATCCGTGTAATCCTCCTGTCATCCGCCTTTGTAAGGCGAACTAAGCTGTTATCTTGGGAATAAAGTGATTCCTGTGAATGACAACGGTCGTCTTTTACTTCTCGTCGAAACTCCTTCGAATTCACAAGTGCGAAGTTTGAGGGCAGCCACAATAACAACTTAGTAAGTTTGAATTTGAACTTTGTGGTCCTTTGCGAAGGTTCGTATCACCGTAGGGGCATTGTCACTGACAACAACAACTAAAATGGATGTATTCCATGTGGTAAACGTGCCTTTGGCTTGGAATTAATACTCGTCATGTCTCGAGAGTTAAGTCAAATAAACGAGGACTCAAAGTTGGCGGATGGCCGTGGTGAAGTGGTAAGTTCCGCTTCTAATTATTACTTGGATGGTGCCTGCGAAATGTCTTCGCGTTTAATCGTTGGGCTACGGATGTTGCGAAGATAAGGCATGTTCTGAAGAGGAAACGAAGATCAATTTGTTGAGTTCGTAATAGGAAGTTGACTAAAAAGGGTCGGTCCTATCAAACCAAAATTAAAATTCAATCGTTCAAGTCAATGAGGTCTACATTTACAGGGACAATGAGGAAAACAATGCTGCTTCGAGGGCAATGAAATGAGTTACCAACTTGGAAGCAAGAATTTAGTAAGGCTCAAGTTTTGTGAAATAAATTTACGGATGCGTACAATGAAATCAGACAAATTGCTGAAAGCGACGAGTTGGCGATTGTCAGGGACATCTGGGAGCAAGTTTGTGGTGAGTGGTTTAATTTTGAAAAGGATGCGAGGGATGAAATTAAGTATTTGGAACAAACAGTGCTAGAGTCTTGTTCTGTCAGATCTAAAGGGTCCAAGTTGAACAAAAGTATCAAAAGTCTTAAAACGTGTGGACAGTGAACATTCGAACAAAGTCGACAAGTATAAGCTCAACAGGAAGAAACGGCCTTGAAGGTCAAGTTAGCCTACGTTGAACAAGAAAAGGCCCTTGAAATTGAAAAGTTGTTACATGAACATAAAAAGGAAGAGCTAAAACTGAAGAGGGATCTTGAATTAAGCAGAGCCAAGTTAAATGTTTTCGAAGAGACTGAAAAGGAGCAAACACCGTCACTTGAGGTCGACTTCGCTAACCTTCCTTCCTAAGGCAAAGGCGAAGGTGTGAGAAGATTCCTGCAATCTTTGCCTGTGACTACCAGTACAAGTGAGGCTTGCACATCAGTTCAGTTACAAGTATCTCAAACACCAGCACTTACAACCACGTCCACCACCTAAGTAGTTTCCATGCTACTGCTCCATCATTCTCTCCAGTAGCTGTAACACAGTCAGTATTTACAGTTCGTCAATTTGATCATGGACATAGCCCTCCCACTCCAGGAGAAGTGTCTAGTTATGAAAATGCAACATGAGTGAGAATTAATCCTCCTGTAACTAGTTTCTTCAGTGGTCCACCACCGATTATGTCAACAATGGTTACACCCCGCTTCCACTTACTAGCCTGTGAATTCGCAAAGAGAAGTTAACTCGTTCAGAGATGGTTTGGATAGAATGGCATAGTCATTGGAAAGATGTATGGATAAGTTAACTGAAGCTAACTTGAGAACAAAGCACTGTCAGGAAACAGTTGTTTGTCTCTGGGCAACTTCCAAAACTTACCATTACAGTATTCAATGGTGACCCTTTGCAATACCCTGTTTGGAAGAGTACGTCCAATGCTCTAGTTGACTCCAGACCTCTGGAAACACGACATCAAATTGAATATGCTGAATCAGTATGTAACGGGAAAGCCAAAACAAGTTGTGGAACACTATCTTCTGATTGGAACAGAAGATGCCCACCAGAAGGCTAGGTCCGTACTGCAGGAGAGGTGTGGAAACTGTAATGTTGTGAGTAAAGCATTTATTAAAAAGTTAGAGAGTTAGCCTATAATAGGTCCCAAGGATGCTGTTGCCTTAAGAGAGTTCTCAGACTTCCTAGATAAGATCTTGGCGGCAAAGACAACAATTCCAGGAAAATCTATCCTAGACTATGCAAAGGGGAATTTAAAGTTATTAGCTAAACTCCCTTGCCATCTTGAGATTAATTGGGGAAATGCAATTAAGCAGTGGAGATACACCCATGGTGAAGCTAGTTACCCTACCTTTCTCAAGTTTACCGAGTTCATAAGAGAAGCAGCAGAAAAAGCTAACATCCCAGAGCTAGAGGGCATGTCCACCTTAACCAGCCCTCGAGTTAACAAAACTTCCAAAGAAGAAGCTAGGAGAGGGTAGTTCCCTATGTTCATCAGCCAAGGACGGAGAAGACCCTGAACCAGATCCTAGTAGTGCTACAGTACCGGTCAAAGGGATTGCAGCATTACACGCGCGTAAAGCGCGTGTAGTACACGCACATTACACGCAGTGCCCACGCAGTGCCCACGCAGTGTCCACGCAGTGTCCACGCACCTTACACGCAAAGACAAGAAAATGCGTGTATTTACACTGCGTGTATTTTGACTCATTAGACGTGATATTGCGTGTAATTTTACACGCAGTCGTTCAACTGGAACTCATTAAGTGCGTGTAGTGAGAACAGAATATTTAAAGTGCGTGTAATGAAAACAAAGCATTTACCTTGTGTAACATTTATCATAGTGGACTGCACTGTGATATAGTTTAATCTTTCGCCTTCTTGCTCTTGGTCGTAAAACGTTCCCGATAGAATCGAGCAGTTTCATTAAACTGGTTTACCGCTTCATGGTAAAATATTTTTTCCGTTCGAGTTTCAACAACAAGCGGCGCCAGCGAGCGACTGGCGTGTTATGAGATAACATGAACAATTATGTCGCTTTTTAATTCTAAATTACAGCAATCAGTGTACTTTAAAACAGTCCGAAGATTCATTAAAATATTTCGTACTCCAAAGCGTTACGAGTTTACCGGTATTCAAGAGCTTTTTTAGTCGCGTTTTTCCTTTTCGCGAGGAACCATAAGGGCGCCAGCGATTAACGAACTGAGGCTTGATGCACACGAAATAACAGCAAAAAAACATTATTTCGCTTGAGATTTTCAGTTAATTTTAAACATCAGTTAGATTTTGCTATAAAAGTTTCGATTCTATTTAAACAGAAGTGATGGCAATTAGCAAATTAAGAGAGAGTACGCGAGTATCTATTTCATTGTTGTTCGAAGGAACAGGAGTGAAATGGCATTTTGTGCGCATTTACGTTGCGACATACGTCGTTCGTCTTTTAACGTAAATGTAAACGAAATTCAGAGATCTCTAAGAATTAAGTTTCGACGTTAAGCAGAAGTGCGGGCTGTTACAGATTACGAAAGAAGATTTGTTTCTTAGGTGCTCGTTTGTTATTTATACATGAGCTCGTTATTAATTCATACACGCAAATGCGTGTATGAATAACAAAGGCTTCCTCTTCCAGTTTAAATACACGCATACCGGTGAAATTACACGCAAATGCGTGTAACTACCTGAAGAGTAAATTTTACACGCAGTTAATTACACGCACTGCCCACGCACTGTCCACGCACTGTCCACGCACTGTCCACGAATACTACACGCAGATTACACGCATTTTACGCGCGTGTAGGTGCTGCAATCCCTTTGACCTGTACTGTAGTAGATCAGAGCACACTAGTGAAATCAACTCAAACAAGTGCCTGTTCTGTGGTGCTGTACACAAGTTGGATAACTGCACTGATTTCTGCAGGATGCCTTTCAGTCAAAGGAGAGATTTCTTCTTTCGTGAACATTTGTCTATGGACTGTGCGGCGAGTAGCAGTCACCAGGTGGCGAACTGTAAGAAGAGATTGAAATGCAAAACTTGCTTAGGGATGCATCCTACCTGCCTTCACAAGGAGCAAACACAAAACAGTGTTGCTGTCTCAAATTGTATGAGTGCATGTCTACTTGCTGTTCAAAGTGGTGGGTTTGATCACACTATGATTGTAACAGTGTGGGTCAGGCCAGTGAGGGAACTGGAAAGGGAAATTTTGCAGTATGCAGTGCTGGATGACCATTCAAATGTCAGCTTTGCGTCTAAAACTCTGTGCGAACGGTTCAACCTACAAGGCCCAGCAACAGAGTTATTGTTGACAACAACACAACAGCAGAATGCAGACGTTGAAACTAGAAAGATATCTGGTCTGGAGGTGTTAGACTATCATAGAGAGTGTGTTGTGAAGATGCCAGTGGCCTTCACTCGAGAACTTGTTTCAGCCAATCGATCACAGATTCCAAAACCTGAAGTGGCTAGAGAGTGGCTATGGTAACATTTGAAGCCCATTGCCGATAAATTGACGCCATACCACCCAAATGCAGAGATTTCTATACTGATTGGAAACAACTGTCCAAAAGCTTTCCGACCGAGAGAAATAGTTGCCGGGAAAGATGATGAGCCGTATGCTCAAAAAACTATACTTGGTTGGGGAGTGATTGGAAGAGTCTGCAAGTCATGTGACAAAGAGTGTTGCTGCCAAATAGTTATGGTTTTTCGCATTTCTTTTCTAGCCTTTAGAAGTTTCTTTGCAGTGTCTTTTTACTTGTTTTTGTGGTTAGTCCAAGGATATGTTTACCCACGTACGATGTTAGGAGAAAAGAAAGCTATTATCCTTTGTATTACCAAGACGTTCTTCTAACGTGTTCAGGAAAACTCTCAGTTCGGGTTAGCCTTTCAACGTGTTAACATCAAGTTTCTTAAGGCTTCTACGTTACAACTCGTGAAATTCCTCAAGCGGACACAGAAGTAAGTTTTTGCATCCTTTTGTATTTTATAGTTCATTCTACTCTCGGAACAATTGTTTCTAAGTTTCATAGTTTCTTCTAGTTAATCTAATTATAGTTTTCGTTATATTTACTTCTTAGTTTTTCGAAACTGCTTTGGTTATCGCTTTGTTACACCGCCTACTTATCGCTTGCTTATATCGCTTCGCTACACATCACTTCAAGTACTGTTTTTTACTAGGTTTTTAATGCGTCTATGTGACGTCTCAACGCATCGCTTCAATAAACCTTGTCTAAACCGACTGAAGTTGAAAATCCTGTTGTAGCTATCATTTCTAAAGCGCGTTAAGAATAATTTGGCACGTCCGAACGACACTTGGAACTCACGTGGTTGACGTCCTGTGAGGAACGTAACGTCTTTCCCCTCACAAAGAGGGTGGAGAGAAAGGTGTGTGCAATAGAGTTACAGCTTCAGACTTCAAGAGCCAATTTGGATTCTCAACGAAGGCCAAAGAGATTATCGACCCAAGGAAGATTCTTCGCCTGTTAGAAACTGACTTTGTTGATACAAGTACTAAGAGCAAACCGTATTCTCTTGAGGATAAGGGATTTCTAAGAATTCTGGAGAACGGAGTGAAGAAGAGAAAAGATGAACACTATGAAATGCCCCTTCCACTGAAATCAGACAATGTGTCTTTTCTCAACAACTGCCAACTCGCTGTGAAAAGATGGAGCCAACTGAATTCCAGATTTAAAAAGAATCCAAAGTTCTTCGCAGACTACCAATTCTTTGTGAAGGACTTAATCTCTCAGTATGCAGAAAGAGTTCCGGAAGATCGTCTTGAGGTACAAGATGGTACAGTCAGTAACGTCCCACACACTGGAGTTTATCATCCGAAAAAGCAAGGGCAAATAAGAGTGGTGTTTGACTGCTCAGCCCAATTTAACGGAGTCAGTCTCAATGACTACTTGCTGCAAGGTCCTGATTTTATGAATGATCTGTTAGCGATCCTGTGTCGTTTCCGCCAGGAGAGTGTTGCATTCATGACGGACATCAAGAGCATGTTTCATCAGTTCATGGTCACTAAGGAACATAGAGACCTATTGCGTTTCTTACGGTGGCTGGACGGAGACCCATCAAAAGGAAGTAGTTGAGTATCGGATGAAAGTTCATCTGTTTGGAGCCAGCAGTTCCTCAGGTTGTTCGAACTTTGGGCTAAGGCGAGCAGTTGATGATGGTGAACAAGATTTTGGTGCTGATGCAGTTGGTTCATGCGTAAGAACTTCTATGTAGGTGATGGCCTAAAATTTGTAGCTACAGTTGCTGAAGCCATGGAATTGATCAGGGCCAGTCATGCCATTTGTGACAAAGCCGGTGCCTGATTGCACAAGATAGTCTATAACAAGAAGGAAGTTCTTGAAGCTATTCCGGTTGAAGACCATGCAAAGGAAATCAAATCTAGCTGTAGATCCTTTGCCCACTGAGCGAGCCCTAGGCGTAATGTGGTGCGTTGAGAAAGACAGCTTTCGGTTCCTATCGAACTTAGTGACCGCCCTTTAACTCGAAGAATTTCTTTTCGACCATTGGCTGCATCTTTGATCCTAATGGAGACATAGGCCCTGTAACACTCAATGCAAAGCAGATACTCCAGCAGATGTGCAGAGACAAATTAGACTGGAATAGCCCTGTCCCTGAGTATCTACGCCCACAATGGGGGAAGTGGCGTCACGAAATCAAAGAGCTGAAGAAACTGGTGATAAAACGATGTGTTAAGCCAAATGACTTTGATCCAGTGAAAGAAGTGGAAATGCACTATTTTTCAGATGCTTCAGCAGAAGGTCATGGTCAGTGCTCTTAGTTAAGACTGATTAACGAACATGACCAAGTTCATTGCTCTTTTGTTGTCGGGAAGACACGGGTTATACCTTTAAAGCATAAGACCATACCAAGGTTGGAGTTAGCTGCTATTACCACCTCAGCAAGAATGGGTGAGTTCGTACGGAATGAACTAGAGTACCCAGAGATCAAAGAGTTCTTCTGGACGGACAGCCGAGTAGTACTCCGATACGTTAGTAATGAGGCTAAAAGGTTCCATGTTTACGTCTATAACAGAGTTTAACAGATCCGCGACCTAACTGATCCTAGCTCCTGGTTCTATGTTGAGACAAAGAACTACCCGGCAGATGAAGCATCAAGAGGACTCACAGTAAAACAGCTGGTAGAAGGTTCACGTTGGCTAAATGGTCCGGAATTTCTGTGGGAAAGTGAACCCTGCAAACCTAAAAACGTGCAGGTGTCCCCCCTTTAAAGTGTATATGACACAAAAATTATTTTCTGCTTATTTGAAAGGCCTTTCAAAATATAGAAGAGTGGCGTTTTTCTTTTTGAAATACCTTTTTTCGTTTTAGATATATTGACGTTTATCTATTATGCAAATTAGATCAGTGATAATGTCGTAATACTGCAACTGAAAAGTTGTAAAAACTGAATAAATGATATCTCTGGAAATGTTAAAGTAGTGTTCTTGAAACTTGGCACCATAAATGTTCATCACAACAGAAACAAGTTACAGCCTTAGTGTTAATGCCATATTAACTCTTTTGGCTCCAGTCTCTTTCTATCCAAAGACCAACTATCACCATTTTCAACCTCCAAAATGAGACAAAGGGTCCAACTTGAAGCAGACATTGTTTCCCTGTTGTCGTAACTCCCATCAATAGAATGTGTGGGGAAGATGATTCTTGGTTAAGTCAAAAACTGGGAATTTTTGTTTTTATTAAAACAGCACCGGTGGCAAAACTGTTGTCATGGCAACAGCATTAAGGGTGTCATTTTATTCCTTTTGTGATGGACATTTATGGTGCCACGTTTCAAGAACACTGCTTTAATATTTCCAGAGATATCGTTTATTCAGTTTTTACAACTTTTTAGTTGCAGTATTATGACATCATCACTGATCTAATTTGCATAATAGAAAAACGTCAATATCTCTAAAACGTAAAAAAGATATTTCAAAAAGAAAAACGCCATTCTTCTGTATTTTGAAAGGCCTTTCAAATAAGCAGAACATATTTTTTTTGTGTCATATACAGTTTAAGAGTCCGACTCCGAGGTGAAGAAAGCATCCGTATTGACTACGGAAGTCAAGAACGTCGCTCCATTTCCTGATCACTTCAAGACAAGCAGACTTGATGGCACATCCAGCCGGTATCGAGCTATGAAGGTCATAGCTCTTTGTCTACAACTTAAGTCCAGATTTCTGAGAATAGAATTGAAGAAGGCCGGGAAACCAGGGACAAGGTCAAGCGGAGAAGTCGAGAAATCAGTCCAGAGGGTTATAGTACCAGGGCTTCAAAGGGCAGAGAAGACCATTATCAAGTGTTTGCAGTATGAACATTTCCAGACGGAACTTCAAATTCTCTGTGACTTGAATGCGACTGACGGAGTCACAAACAGAAGTAAACCAGAGGTTACGAAAGAATAGTTCGTTTTACAAATATTGGGTCCGTTCATGGACCAAGATGGTCTTATTCGTGTTGCACGTCGTATCAGAAGAACAGATGTACCATGTGACGTAAAGCATCCAGCCATTATTCTGCAAAAGGGACATTTGACTGAACTGTTGATTAAACATCATCTCTTGTAAGTGAACCACATGGTTCGTGGGATGACGCACAATGAGTTGCCGCAAAATGGCCACTGGGTGATCAATGGATCATTGTTAGTGTAAATTACAAGGAAGAATAATGATTTCACAAACCAAGCAAATTACGACTAGCACGGATGCGCAGCTTAAAGACGAACACGACGAGCTAACAACAATAGCGTGAAAGTTTATTGAACTGGTCGCTGAGCCAGTATTACGATGAAGGTCGATGATAATCGATGAAGACAATGCTTATGCGCGGGCTCAAATGTTCGCAATTTCTGGCCATGGTTCGTACTAAAATATTTAGTTACTTCTTGGGACGTTAGCTGCTTCCAGTTGCACAATCTTGTTGATTGGTCGAACCAGCTTCGATGTACTGGTCTTCAGCTTGACAGAGCGTACTAGTCCATCTCTGCTGTTGGCATACACCTCCAGGATCCGACCGAGTGGCCAGGAATTACGGGGTTTCTTGTCGTCGAGTACCAGCACGATGTCTTCTACTGCAAAATTCCCCCGCTTCTTGTTCCATTTCTGCCGCTCCTGGAGAGAGGGTAGATATTTACGTACCCAGCGTCGCCAAAACACGTCAGCAAAGTACTGAACTTGACGCCAGCGGCGTTTGTTGTAGCAATCCTACCTAGAAAAGATTCCAGGTGAAACAGCAGGTCATGCCCGCAAGAGTAATAGGTGATTGGGCGTCAGGGCCTCCAGATCCCGTGGATCATTAGAGTTTGATGATTGGTCTGCCGTTTACTATGTCCTCGACCTTACACATCAAGGTACTGAGACTTTCTTCATCTAGTACTTGCTCCTTGATTAAGGCTCTTAACACCTTGCGTAAGGTGTGGATGCACCGTTCCCACACTCGACCGGTTGGAGGGTTGAAGGTCCACTTGACATTGCGCTGCAGCAAGAAGTCATGGATCTGGCTTTGGCTCCAACTGTTGATTGCTTCGCGCAGCTCTCTCTCGCCTCTCACAAAGTTGCCTCCGTTATCTGAACGCATCTCCTCGGGCAGACCTTTTCCTGCGACGAATCTGCGCAAGGCATTGATAAATGACTCTGTATTTAGCGAGCTCGCAACCTCAATGTGAACTGCTCGGAGGGCTGAACAAGTGAGAATGACACCATATCTCTTGACCTTGGATAGTCCACGACGGACTTCAAAGGGACCAAAGCAGTCGACGCATGTAAACGTGAAAGGCGGTCTGGAGGGCGTCACGCAATCTACAGCCAGATCAGCTGTCTTCTGTTGACCTGTAGGGGACTGGTGGTTTCTGCAGGTGAGACACTTATCTTTTCTTTTACGTACAGCAGATCTTGCATTTATGATCCAGTATCTATGACGGATGAGAGATAGGGTGTACTCTACGCCTGAGTGCCCAGAAACGTGGTGATGATAGAGAACGATCAGTTTAGCCACGTGATGATCCTTTGGTGGGATGATAGGGTGCTTGGCGTCTGTATCGAGGGACGGACATTTCAGACGGCCGCCAACTCGCAGAAGGCCTTGAATAATAACAGGATCGAGCTTATGGATGCTACTTGACTTGAGGGCGTTGTGCTTGCTAGTGTTTGGCTGAATTGTGTTCTTTAATCCGTCATACTCTTGCTTGAAGAATTGACGCTGAACGTAGTTAAGGATTGTGTGTTGTGCGTCACGCAACTCTGTCACGGTGATGGGACTGATCGTGCTTGAAGGCTTGATTTGGGGTGCTTCCTTTGACTTTAGACTCTTGCCTGGCTTCTGTAGGTTACTCCTCAATCGCAGAAACCAGGCTACGATTTTCTTGAGCTTTGACTAGGAAGAGAATCTTTCGATGATTTCGGTTACAGGATCGCGGGTGGACGCATTGACTGTGTATACAGCTTTCTCTGACTTAATTTCAGGGTCGTCTTCTGGTATTGCGCTCGTCGCTTGGACGAACTCGGACTTGATGTAACATCGCTTCGATATCGGACATTAAGGCGATTCGCTCCTCCCTGAATCTTGAAAGGACACCAACAAGGGAGTTGGTTAGGTCTGGCTTCTGTAATAGCTGGTCGTTCAATGAGGTACCATGGCATTTTGCTGAACAATCGAACACCACCCTGATTTTCCCGGGTTTTTGAGGGTTAAACACTGGATGGTGTGAGAGGTACCAGTGGATTCCCAGAGGTCCCGGTTTCTGGCTTATTATCTCTCTCGCGTAATCTCTAGATAGAAGATCGTCCATAAACGCTGTGTATTTTTGGAAGACTATGGTTTCTCTTCTTAATCGTTTCTTCAGCAGTTCTAAACGGCGCTCTGCTACGGTCCTGTTGGTTTTAAGATTCGGGGGATACGATTTCCAAAGGAGGGCGAATTCGGAATGACCATTTTCTAGCTTAACGGACCCCTCCATGATATCCAAGGCCCTTCGATCGTTTAGAGACATAGTTTTGGATTCGCAGACTGCATCGTTGAATTCTAGGTTGCAGTAGTTCCGAAACTGTTGTTCAAGGCTCTTTTCCACCTGGACGAAATGCGGAGTCGAGGACTTGGGGCAGTTCTGCCTAACGGGCCATTAAGTACCCATCCTTATATGGTTCGAGTAGCGAAGGGACCGCCGTTCTCGCTGGGTATGAATTCCCTTGGCTGTAATGCTAGGGGAACGTCGCTTCCGATGAGGAGCCTGATCTCAGCCTCGATCTTTGGAATCTTTACACCCTTTAGGTGTGGCCAGCGGTTCACGTCTTGTTGGGTTGCAATGGCTTCCGGTGGGATAGGTATATTGGGTCGTGAATAAACTTCGGGCAGCTCGACAATGTTCTCGTGGAGAAGATCGCTTATCTGCAAACTGACAAGGGAACATTCGGCCGAGTTTTCTTCGCCCTGCAAGGTTGTTAAGGTCAGCTTTGTTTGCTTTCCCTTGGCGTTGAGCTTCTCTAGAAGGCTCTCAGTAAAGAAGGAGGTGTTGCTGCCAGGATCAAGAAAGGCATACGTTTCGACGACCGATTGACTTTCCTTTGTTTTTACGAGAACGGGAACGATGGCCATCCCTGTCACAGTAGTTCTAGTAGAGAAGCTTGACTTCACATAGCCGTTGTTGGCTGCATTAGAATCGCCGATGGGCTTTTTGTCCGCGTCTATGCCTTGAGTGGCGTTTGCGTTCGCTCCGGCATCAAGAGACCGCGCGTTTGATTGGTTCTTGATGCTGATGGATGAAGGAACGACGAGTGCTTCGAGCTGCGTCTTTTGACTTTGCAAAAGCTTTCCCTTTGACATGAGTGCACGAAGTGACCAGGATTGGGGCAGTTTATGCACAGTTTCTTGTCTTGGACAAACTTTGTCCTTTCTTCAAGGGACTGCTTCCGGAATTTTTCGCAGCGAGGCAGCCAATGCGCAGCCTTGCATAGAAGGCACTCGGGCTTGGGCTTGCTTGAAGCTTCATCTGTAACTCTTGACGAATCGTCAGCAGACTTTCCTTGACTTAAAAACCCGTCTGCCTTGAGGGGTTTTCTTCGATTCTTTGGAGGGATAGGCTGTTTGGGTTTGGCCTCCATTGTGACTTTACCAAACACTGGATGTGTGGCTGTTCTAGCTCTTGCTGTGAAAAACTTCATTATGTCAGTAAAGGTAACGTCACGCCCATCTGTCTCTACGATCTTTTCTACTGTGTCACGCCACTTTACCCTCAGTGAGTAGGGGAGCCTGTCTACGATCGTCTTAAGGTTGTCGTGGTTGCCCAGCTTGCTTATGTAGCCAATTTCTCTCAGCGTGTTGACGCAGCTGGTTAACTGAGTAGAAAACTTTTGAAGCGCCGGTCCGTCGTCAGCTCTTACTGCGGGACCGTCGACTAGCTGTTTGACGTGTGCGGCGGCGATCTTGTAACTCTGCCCGTATCGTTCCTTTAATAGCCTCCTAGCCTCTTGATATCCTTCGTCTTCACGCATGGATAGGCAACACTTCTTGAGCTCTTGCACTGGACCTGTAGTGTATTGCACAAGATAGTACAGCCGGGCGCTCGAAGTGGGCGTTTTCCTTTCGACTTGATGCTCGAAAGCGCGTATGAAGTCAAGGTAGTCGATGGGATTACCGCTAAAGACTTGTAAACTTGGCTGCGGAAGGGTGAGTGCCATCACGTCTTGTTGCTGCTGTTGAATTAGCTGCTGAAGGGCATTATTCTGGCGGTCTTGAATTTCTAATTTTGATTTTCTGATCCTGAATACTCGCCGAACCGTTGCATCCTTGCTCATTTGGTGTGTACGAATCCTGAAATCCGAGAGCACTTGACCTTATTGACGGTGAAAGGACATACTGCTTAATCCTACTAGAAAGGATTGGTGGATCCTGAATGGGGACGGAATTTTGCGCTAATGGCGTTGAATGAGGCTTTTTGTGTTGGTTGTTCAAAAATTCAGCTTCAACTTGTTCGCAAACGCGCGTCTCTGCGGGTACCTCGGCTATTTCTCCTTGAAGTTCTAGTCCTGCCTTTCGCTGCTGGATTTTCAATTCTTGAAGCTGAATATCATGAATTTGTCTAAGGGTAGCTGCTTTCGCTCCAAGAGCGGCCTTTTTCGCAAGAGCCCTAGCCTTTACACTGGCGGTACTTCTGACTGAGGGTGCTACAGCTGAACACGTGTAGAAAACGCAGCTTTCAACATTACTGGCGGAATCGTCAGTATTGACATGAGCGCTACGATCTGCGAGCAGCTTCTGTGCTCCTGGGTGGGCCAGCCACGCGTTGATTTCCGTTTCGAGCTCATTGGCAAGCTCCATAAGGGAGTTGAAATATTGGGCGGATTGCTCGCGCTCAGTTTCAGTTACTAATCTTTGATGATAGGCTTCGTGAGCGGATTTGAACTCATTTAGAAGTTCCTTTAGTTCATTTTGAGCTGTCTGTATAACGTCGGCTGGTTCGCGTACGGCGATAAATTCATGTAGTTCGTTGACCTTTCCAGTCACGCCAGATTCTGCCGAAGTGCAGGCGGCCTTAAATGAATCGTTTCCGGAAGCGATTACGAGATGAGATAATCCGATTAACTTGCGGTGATAGGTAATTGATATCGCATGAAATTTTCGCGCCTTGATGATGAGAGACAAACGTCAGTACTTCGTGGGAGTGATTGACAGCTGTGATTAAATGGTGAATTCTTCAAATTCCTTCACGGTGCGGTGAATTGTCAGATGTGCGTACAAATTTGAACAAAACTGTAACTTACTTGGAAGAATAACGATTTCATTAACCAAGCAAATTACGACAGGCACGGATGCGCAGCTTAAAGACGAACACGACGAGTTCACAACAATAGCGTGAAGGTTGATTGAACTGGTCACTGAGCCAGGATTACGATGAAGGTCGATGATAATCGATGAACACAATGAAAATTGATGTTAGTCGGTTCGAAACTTATTTAGCTAGGCTAACTTAGAGTAACAAATAAGAGAATATAAAAGGCTAAGATAAACGCTAATAATGTCGAATAGCATAACAAAATACAACAGCATTAAAAAAACTAAACAACCTAACAGCGATAATCAAGATAATACGATGATGGAAACTTCGATGTGGATCAATCAATAAATCGTTGTCTCCATGCTGAGAACTGACAATTAATAGCGAATTGAAAAACTGAATACTACGAACTAAACTGGCACTGGAACAATAAAACGAGCGAAAACTAAACTAAGAAAGCGAAACGAATACTAAAAGCTCTAAGAACTTGGGGATGAGCACGTGCGTAGACTGAACTAAAATCCAGATGAATGACTGAGACGTTGACTCGACGAATTCTATACTAGAACTGAACTACTTAGCTGAAAACACTAAAACTTATTACTAACAAAACGTGCTTGGCAAAACCTAGGAAACATTACGCATTTCCTTTGCGGTCGCTAGAGCAAAGCGCAGGAAACCATAAAAGCTATGACTAACTTTATCTACGAAGGTGCTAATCTTTAAAGAAATGCCGAAACGCAATTTATCGATGGCGGATAAGAAATACGGAACTGTAAACGTCGCGTTTCAAACCAACAGGGAGTACCAAGGTTCATATTAAGTTGTGTGACCTGTAGACGACTGCGTAGGCCCACAGAGCGACAGAAAATGGCCTGTGATCTCTAAGGAGAGCGAGGAAGCGCGCAACAAGTGGTCGCTGGGTAGAGTAGTGCAAATTTACCCTAGTGAGGATGGATTGGTCCGAAAAGTCAAGTTGCTGATGGCAGACGGAGATTTGGATGATTGTGGCAAACGCCAAAGTCCGCCATCATACCTAGATAGGCCTATACACAAGCCTGTTCTACTG
>JAHPZR010004293.1:40000-45844 GCA_019787425.1 Platygyra sinensis
GCTGTTGGATTTGCTGAACCTGCACGCAACAAACTGTGCTAAGGGAAACGACTTGTTGACGAAGCAGATGTTGAAGAATCGCAGATGTGGAGCTGGATTGTGCTGACACGTATCCGCTAGCGATGTGAGATAACTGTCGTCTTTTACTGACAGTTTAATAGATCAATGTTTCTGGCTCTACAGCATTCTGCCTATATGTGCCTGCTGCCATCCATATTTTGGTTGCTCAAGCGCTTTTTTTTTTTGGAGGGTGGAGTATCATTTGTTTCCGCCATTTCTTCGTCCGATTCAAGGGGAAAATGAGCTTGGTCTACTGCCATTGTTCCTGTGTCGGCAGGTACAAAACGCAGGACACAGGTTACAAGTCCTGGACACAGGTCACAGGTCACAGAAAATTCATTTAAAGTTATACACTCTGCTGGACTTTTCATGTTTATTGGTTTGTTCTATTTCCGGTTGCGTGACAATCAAGCATATGTTTGGCATCGACTATGGTTTCCGTTTTGTTCAGAACCACGTTTCAAGTCCCTTCCCTTGGAGCGAAGACAAAGCCTCGTTTGGAGGTCTCCAAGCAACCGAACGGAAGAAGGAACTCTTCAAGTTCCAATACATGTGTAACTTTCGCCATTTAGTTATTTTACTCTCAGAACAAACCGGAATGCATGGTCGCTGCCAAACATATCCCTGGTTGTGACGTAACCGGAGATGAAACAAATAAACATGAAAAACCCAGCGGAATGTTTAACATTTTATTGAATTTTCTGTGACCTGTGACATGGACCTGTAACCCGCGTTTTACACCTGCCGTTCCGTGTTTTGTTGAACAAAATAAGGATTTTCACCAGGGGAACTACTGTGCAACGGTATTCGCAGTTGTTTTCCTCCGTTTGCAATTATCGCGAAAGCGATAAACGAAGCTGTGGAGGGATGAACAACATATGTCAACACATTCAAGTAGATACTCGTCTGGATTGTTGGTATAAAAAACTTTTGCCATAGGATAAAAGAAATCATTCCTGTCTTCTTAAATATAAACATTGTTAAAGGGAAAACAAAATTCTCCATTTGAAGATTGAAATGAGATTTATAACCAGAGGGGATAAATAATTTTATGCGTCCTTGGTTGCGTTTAGTTTCCTGGAAGGAGTCACACATCCAGGACTTAAATAAATTTGGATTCAAGTATTTGAGCATCAGGTTGCAGGCCTCTTTCCTAGAAGCTTCGGTGAAGTGCAAGTTTCTTCCAACCTACTTTACCTTCCCATCATTGGAACATTATCGGTGGTACATTATAACAGACGTAGAGTCACGTAAGGCGTGTTTGCCCTAACCTATCCTGCAAAAAGGTACTCATTTCCAGTACTTTTATATTTCGAGATGATCTTACAATAAACGGCCACTTAACTTAGTGGCCAAATTGTTGCAAAGATTAGTGTCAGCTTAGTTCTCTTCCAAGCCGAGCTTTGTCTTAGCAATGCACATTGTGAAATACAATCTATAGTGATGGAACAGGGGGCATGAAGCAAGGTTGTGCTTGGTTGATTTAAACTACAACTTTAAATGTGATTAGCTTATCGAACTGCCTGATAACAAATTAAACTGTCCGTTAACAAGCTATCTGTTCGATAAAAAATTTGATAAGTTAATTAGTGGGAAATAGGAGTTTTTTAATCATTCACAATCGAAAAACTTGTAGATGTTATGATTATTCTCGATATCACAAAAACCGAATCCAGTAATTGTTTATTATAAAGGTATCGGGTAAAAGATTTTATGAAAGGAAGCAAAAGTGGTATAAATGGCACATAGTGAATAATCAAAGTTGAAAGTAAGTAACAATTTAATGTTCGTTTCAGACGTTGCTTTTGTCGTCATGTTTTATCCAATTCCTTTATGTTTTTTTCTGCAAATTGCCGCGAGAACTTGCGTTTGTGCGCCCAAAGTTCTTAAAAAAAGTAAGTAACCCGAAATGAGGGAAATAAAATTCTTATTAACGGATTTTTTTTTTAAGAAAATGTTCTTACCCCACAGTAGCCATGGAAATAAAGGACCACCAGAATCCATCCCAAGATCCTTTGATGAATGAACGTGGAAACTGTTCACTGTTCCAGTAAGTGTCCTATCAGTTAGAAAAAACATATATATATATATATATATATATATATATATATATATATATATATATATATATATATATATATATATATATATATATATATATATATATATTTAAGAAATAGAAAACATGTACCGTGTTTCTATCGAGTTATACAAACACGAGTGGAAGTTTAGGAGAACGAGAAATGCTGTGGGAACACGAGCCGCAGGCGAGTGTTTCCACAGCTTTTTCGAGTTCTCCCAAACTTTCACGAGTGTTTGTATAACTCGATAGAAACACGAAGTACATGTTTTCTATTTCTTTTAGAAAACACCACGACGAGAAAAAGGAAAACAACTTGTTAGCTTTGGATATCAAAATGTAAATTCTCTTTGCTCGCTCCATCACTACGTCAACAAGCGCGCGCTAGTTTTGTGTCTCCATCGAGTTATACAAACACGATTTTTAACCAATCAGCGCGCGTACGTTCTTAGGACTGTTTTCTAAATAGATATATTTTCAACATATAAAAGCCCAGTTTGTTTCATCACTGAAAATGTGTAGTAAAATACATGGCAAATGCATCTGAAAATATCCCTCCAAAGCCTTTCGATTCTCTGGTTCCTTTTCGATGACCAAGCAATAAAACTACCCCAACCCTCCCAACGGACTGCAACCATCATAACACATACTGTAGTGTTCTCCTCACCACAGTCTACTCTAATGCCGAATGGCCACAGTCCACCATCTCTTTCTATATCACTTTAGTATGTTTTAGTATCACTTTCAAGGAGATGCTAAAGCACCTAAACTCAAAGCTGTGTGCCTTGGAGTCTATCCGGTTTAAGCTCTCTCTGATACGGCCCCTTTGTTCAGTGTACCCCATTGCTCTACACTATGAAGCATGTTGTGCTATGAAGTTGTCAATAATACTGTCTATTTCTTTATCGGTCATGGTGCTGAAGACGGATAAATATTCTAGGTCAAATAAACAAACTCGGCGCATTATTTCGCACGTGAAGCATGGCCTAGTACCTCGGGCGGAATATCTACCGACGGTCTATCTGGGCGTGCATTCTTTACTGTTTGTTACTTGCGATCGCCTTGATGTATTGTTTCCAAAGTGTTAAGGGAAATTCTCAAGTAATTCAGAAAACACCACTCTTTACATATCCACGCTCGGAAATTATTGATCCTTATTGGGCCAACTTTTTTATGGAAAAATTACTCTGCGAGTATTTATCTGATTCACTTCAAATTTGGAATAGTAAAAGATATATTTATGGAGAATGTTTCTATTGTTTTAGATTTTTTTTTTTTGGTATTTTTGGCGGGAAAGTGACATCATAGTCTTAAAGTGAAATTTCTAAATATATATTTAATGAAGAAGCGTTCTCAAGTCGAATTACTCAGAAAATGAACTTTCTGAGTTCCCCAACGGGATTCGAACCCATGACCTTCCAGAATACCGGTTGGACGCTCGAACCACTGGGCTACAGAGGACTCATGGCGAGCAAGGTCGTAAACTAGGTGCTTAAATTATATTTTTAGTAACAAATTTTGACATTGTAACAATTCTATCTCTTGATTGAAATAAGATATTTTTATATTTTTTGTTTGTTTAATGTTAGTTAAAAGCCTTCTTTCATCAGAGCCAAATAAATGTACGAAAATAAAAATTTAAAATTTTAACGCCTTTTTGTGACGTCATTTTTCCACCAAAAATTTAAAATGTTGAAAAACTAATACCATCAAATTTTGTATCTTAAAAGTATCTAATAGTGTTTCAAATTTGACCTGGTAACGGCAAAATGTTAAAAGGTTGTTAAAGGTTGGCCCAATTTGAACAAAAAATTTCCCACCGTGATCAGTTTCGTCGGTAACTAGTATGTTCGCCTACTGACTTGGTAATCTTGCCGTTCTCTCTACGAGACCTAAGAGATCTGGGTTAAAACCTCAGATATGTGGCGTACTGCTAGCAAATGAATCTTGACTCAGAATTTCCTCGATCCCGCTTATGTCATGCTCAAAGACCCAGACCCCCAAATTCAATGAATGAGTGCGAAGATTAAATGAATAAAGACAGATTGAATTGAATGAATACAGGAGCCATAATCAGGGACGGAGACCGTAAGTCTTGGGATGCGCGTGGACCCATGATATGGGACAATTTTTCTATTTTTAGAACAAATTGCGCCATCCTGACGTCATATATCCGCGCTGATCCACGCACGTGTCTTGGCCTCTCGCGTTGATGTTGTCACGTTGTGTGATGAAATTGTGACAGTTGCGAGATCCTCTTGCCGATTTTTCACAGCAATGGCAGGGAATAAGGTAGAGAAGAAGAAGCAGGGCTCTTCTATGTACTTTTATGCTCTGATTTAATCGAAAAGGTGTGTTTTTCAGGGTCGAGAATTTCTTTAATTTCGCGCTGTGAATGAATAAAATCCGCTCGCCGGCTAGTTATACGCGTAAACTTTTGTGTTTGTTCTATAGAGTTCTGTAAGAACACTGTTTACTCCGGTATCGAGCTTTTAATTTTTGAGTTTGCCAAACAATGCTTAATCATAACCAAAATCTGTTTTTGATAGTTTCTTGTTGTTTCTGCTCGTTTGGCTAGTTTGCAAAAGTTTTTGTCTGACGCGTACGAGTAGTTCATTTGCATAGTGCAGCGCGTGCACTTTCAAGTCCGAGTCGGTGTTTTCAGATTGTCAAGCAAAATCGTGAAAAAGATTTGTTTCGTCGTCTTTTGTGCTGAGATACTACAACAATTTTCACTAACGTTCGCCAAAAGGCTACTAACATCATGTGTGATTCTTTCACATGGTGAAACTTTACGCTGCGAAAATAAAATAGACAAGGAGTTTTAACTCAATCGAAATCTTTATTCGAGTTTTGATTACAAGCGTCATCGTATAAACTTTTCTGATTATTTCTGCTGTTTTCACATATTTTCAGCTAAGCTTTTAATATGTTCTCAAACATAAATCAACCTTAAACATATTCAAAACCTAGAGATATTAGATAAGTTCGATATACGTTTTCACACCAAAGTGCGAAGTCCAATTTGTCATGTTTTACTAGCTGTGCAAAACACGCATCGGCGGGCGCTCTTACTCATCGAGAACAGACAATTTATTGGATTTTTACAAACAAAACTAAGCAGCATCTACGGACATAAACCTATTGTCACTTATTGGGCCTAAACGCTGCTATATCCAGCTAGTTCTTTTTCCTTCTGTGTTATGGAAAAGCTGTTAATCTTCTTCATATGTGAAATTTAGATTGGAGTAATGTGAAGTTGTCGTAAAAGGAGCACCGGAACTCAACTTGGTCAGAGATAAAAAGCGGGACATACCTAAATTCGGCATTGTCTTCACTCAGACTGGAGCAACCTAGGCGGAAATACTTAATCAAAATTCCAACAGCCATAAAGGCGTTGAGTGGTGGGCCAAAAGGATCCAAAAGCATAAAAGATTTCGGGAGTTTCGCTCGCCATTTCCCCTGCGCGACATCCGCGAAAATCCTCGCAGCAATGTGCGCGCGTGTGCCGCAGGCGATGGCGTAATTTGTTCTAAAAATAGAAAAATTGTCCCATATCATGGCGCCAACCCCAATACTAGAAATGGCGCGCGCCTACGGTCTCCGTCCCCGATTATGGCTCCTGATGAATATGAAAATCGAAAAATTACCTTGCCAGTCGATCATTTTTAACTTGAAAATTCAGTTTGAAGGTATGGATGCGA
>JAHPZR010004294.1:0-43756 GCA_019787425.1 Platygyra sinensis
CCATACCACCCTGGACTTTGTTAACTTTGTAAGAATCCTTAAGTTAACAGAAACCATCAGTAGAAAAAGCCAACTTTAGGTACACTTTTATTCTATTAGTTAATTTAGAGCAAAAAAGAAGAAGACAAATAATATGCTGTCGAAATATACATCGCTGGCTACTTTCCCCACCCTGGACCACAAGCTTTCCAATGACACGTGACATGTGATCAAATTGCATGTGATCAAAGTTTGCGCGGCGGACAGTTTTAACGGTTGGAGTGTTTATCTCTTACATTTCTTTGCGAATTGTTGCTGATATATCGGGCTAACCACGACGAAAAACGATCCAGCAGGTTAGTTTTTTACTTTTGCTTTTATTTCCTGTCGTTTCTTGCTTAACTTTTGAGACGGAGCGGAGGTTCGGTTGAAATATAGATGTACGAAAACACTCGACGGCATTCGTGTGAACTATAACCCTTCAGTCTTGTGTGTGCATGTACATGTTTTACAGTGTAAGCCTATGACAAACGTTTCATCGAAAAGCCTTTTAATCGGTAACGTATGAATTAAGTTGCAGGCAATTACTGAAGCCTCTCAATGTGATCGTGTGATAAAGTACATGCAACGGGTCCGAGGTGAGTCTCTATTCCTACTTCAATTCCATGTGTAAAATTGTGTAAGCACTCACGGGTATCCGGTCGTTTCCATACACATCTAAGGTCGATTCGATACAAACTAAAGTCAATTCCATACATCCTCCATTTATCTTGATTCGCTTAAGAAAATTGCTACTTTTTATGGTAAATAATAAACTGATGCGACACTCCGTTGTAACGAAAGATACTGAAGACTTGGCCGGATCGAAACGACTATTGAATGCACCTATCAATGGTTTGCCCCAGGATGGGGGGTTCGGGCAACCCAGGGGAAATTGGACATTTTCAGGTTTCCAAATGTCAATTTCCCCATCCTTGGGTGCCATTATAAGTCAAATTCCCACCCCTGTGGACCACAAATTGTACTTCTTTAGACACAAATTTATAGTGTAGAATTGCTGAAAATCAACACAGAAGTACATGTATCAGAAGGTGAGAGCAAATTGTTGAAAGCACTACTTGTCATCATTGGTGAGATTTGGCCAGGTTTCTGGATTCATTTGTATGTTACACCTGGAATAGGTCATATATTTTCAATCGATGTTTGTAACTGAGGTCTAGAATTGACCAGAATTTCATTTAATTTCACATTTGGAGTATTCTAGCAAATCTATAAACACAGAGAATATCGAAAACTTATGGCAGGGTGGCATCTAGTGAAGACATGCAAGTAGGAAGAAAATTTTGATCTAAATGAGCTTTTGTATGAATATTTTCTCAACGTTGAAGGAGAAATATGTTATGTTATAGAACTTTAAAGACAGAGCACTGATGGGCATTAAAAAAGAATTTTTGCTTTAAAAAAAAGCAACACAGTACTCCCTACAAAGTACTGCATTCTTGGACACGGAAAACTCGCTCACATGAATTCTGGGTATGTTCAAGATGGTGCACCACTCGTCACTCATTCCCAGATCCTCTCGACTTTTCAAGATGGCAGTCAAGTCAAATGTCCCACCCCGGGGATTGTTGTGAATGTCAAAATCCCAACCCACGTGCGCTTTACAAAGTCTAATTCCCCTAGTGCATAGGTGCATAATATCGAAACAACCGTAAACCTTAGGTTCACAGATACTGTTTTTTTTTTCTTTTAGGGCGAGGACAGCTCACCTGCTGTCAGTGGTTTTCGGCCAATTCAGGAACTTGGGGCAGGTGCTCCTGCTTGGGGTCAATACAACTTCAATTTTTGTAACAAACTTTAATTTCGAATCTGTGTATGGCAATAGCAGACTGCACACTACAGACTGCAGATTCTTTTAACTAGTGTGTCGCATTGCCATATCATAAACAGGTTAGCCTGAGCTCTATTCAGGGTAACTTGAGTCTGCTAATGTCATGCGCAGATTTCATATGTCCTTTAGAGCCTCTTCATATGAGCCTGGTCAACCGGGCTGGCTCGGTTTCCGAGCTCTCGCCTCGCCTCTCTTTCCTTTGTAAAAATATTGATATGTTCATATGAGAGGCCTGGCTGGCCCGGTTACTGAGATCTCGGTAACCGGGATGAAATTTTCCCCATATTAACACTCCAGCCCGGTGACCGGGATGAAACATTTTAGACAAAATAGCTTCGCTCTCACCACATAGCGGTCAAAATGGCATAATTTTGGTCTTGTATGTATTTCCACTTTAGGAGTATGCGAATCAGCTTTATTAGAAAAGTTAAAAGAGTCCACAAAGCTATGACAGTCGCGAACAATACAAGGTTATGTTCCACCATTTCGGTTGTGTTTCTTGAATTCATCCCGGTCGACCGGGCTGAAATTTCCCATATGAACACATCACAGAATTTGTACTGGTTACCGGGCTCATATGAAGAGGCCCTGAATGTGTTGCAATATACTGTGTCAATTAAAAGATTTATGGAAATTGTCATAGGGTGAACAAGTGATCATGCAAACCTAGAGAAATTTAGGTTAAGTAGAGCAATATTTGCCATTGATATGGATAGTGGAAGAGTCTGAAATACTTGTTCCCTGTGATATGCAGGAAATGTTCTTGGGTACTCCTAGGCAGTATTTTTAAATCAGAGGATTTTTACCATTAACACTTTACCATTTTTTAGTATCTCTGCTTTTACAGTGGCCACAGTGAACAAAACTTAAAAATAGTATTCACACCAATTTTGACCAAGCTGCAGTTTATATACTAAAACATAAAGAACCTATAGCAACCATAGGAACCACATCAATAATCATAATTGCACAGAAACAGTTTATCTAATACACAAATTCAAATTTTGGTGGAAATCACACATACAGAGTCCCATAAAATATTGCGAATACAGAAGTAGTGCATTTTTTGGCATTCTCCTTGGCTTTTCTGTTGTGTTTCAGTACAGGTCCCTAAAAAATATTGTTTTGGTGACCATGATAATATTGAGTATAACCCTAAGAAAACCCTTAGAGCTTGAAACCTCTGAGCAGCAGATATGGTATATATGCAGAAAAAAATGGTGAGATTTGCCTTAGTCTTCTTAGTCTTAGTATCTTGAGTGGTGTACAAATATTTTTTCTTTAATGTGTTGAATAATTATTATAATCATGTTCAAACATGGAATTGAACTATAATTTTAAACTATTTGTGCGAATGATTTCATCACCTATAGAATAATTTATGAGCTAAACCGCAGTGTTGAAGTGGAGTCAATCAGAGCTTTCAAATTCTTGTATCAGGAAGCCTAATACAAATGATAGAATTCAAAAATAATTTGGGATTTTGTGGACAAAATAGGTTTTAACACTAGATGTACAATGTATGTAGATTTTCAAAGTTATACTTCAATTGAGGCACTACACAACAAACACAATATTTACTTTCCTGAACAAAAAATAATACAGATTTTATTAGGGTTAAAAACTTTATAAATTTCCATAAGATTAATAATTATACCACACATTTAAATGAATAGGTCTGGGCCACCTATTACAATGTGAAAAAAATTAAGAAAATTTTCATGTAACATTACACAAATTTTATAACGATCACAATCTGAAACACAATTTCAATTAAGATTTTATGGAGAAAATTTATTATTGGCAGTCATTTGCATGTTCTTTTGCATGATTTTAGTCTTTGATACAGTATAAGGTTTAATAGAAATTATATTGCTCTTAATAAATAAGGATTATATTTTTGATTTTCAGATTTAACATAATAATATAGCTCTGAGTTTATCTTAAAGAAATAATATATAATTATATCATGCATGTGTTGTAATGATTTCCTATGCCTCAATAAACATATGTTTAGTTATGAGCACGTGTACTCTATTTAGTCAATAATGTGCATGTAGTTTCAATTTGAATGCGTGAGTTCCTTTTCAGCTATGGAGGAGTTATATTGCAGCTCCTAGCTGAAAATCCATGAATTCAGTACAAGTGGAGTTGACACATTTGGAGTTAAAACAATCCCTAAAAGGGATTCTTTCTTGGTGTTATAATAGCTACAAGTAGAGTAAAATCAACTCCAGATTTGTAGTTAAAATTTAGGAGTTGAAATAACCCTGAAAAAGGAGTAATTTTGAACCTAAATTTTTAACTCCGATTTTGGGGTTTAAATAACTCCACCAGAAGTAAAAATAACTCCACATTAGGAGTAAAAGTTACACCGATATTGGGTTTAAAATAACTCCCACTAAAAGAGTTAAAATAACTCCAGAAAAGGGATTATTTTGAACCGAAAATTTTAACTCCATTTTTGGAGTTGAAATAACTCCACCAGAAGTAAAAATAACTCCACATTAGGAGTAAAAGTTACACCGATATTGGGCTTAAAATAACTCCCACAAAAGAGTAAAAATAACTCCAGAAAAGGGATTATTTTGAACCGAAAATTTTAACTCCATTTTTGGAGTTGAAATAACTCCTTGAAAATTACTGTGCACGTTAAAGCCTGATGTTCACAAGCGACGCAAGCACTAGCGCAAACACAATAATTCTTATTTCCTAAACAGTTTTCCAAAATGGCGGAAAGGTCGGATGATTTTGCTTGCGCTTCGCTTTCTCTCGGATTATCCCGAATGCTGGCGTTTGTGCTTGCGCTGGTGCTTGCATACCGTCAGTGAAAACTGACGCCGTCAGTGAATCGGATTTTGTGCACTATGAATCGAACTTATGCATACATTCCTTTAAAGCACAAAACACTGAACGCGGGTGTTAATTAAACATGACAAGGTAGCAAAAATGTCGCAAACTTTGTCCTGATGTCGTACCTTGTGATATAAGGCCAGTGATACTTCCAGTTATGCCAGCTAAACCGCTGTACGAGGTAGCAGTCAGAACATAAGAAGAAGAAACTGCCATAGCGGTTAGCTGTGACTGAACGAATGAACCTCCCATTCCAACAGCAATTATTTTGACTCCAGCTGATTTCAGTGACCCAGCAGCACTTGCAACGTCGTCCGACGAGCTTCCAGCCATTAGAACAACCAAGACACGAGCTTTCCCTCCCGCGTCGCCCTCAAACAGTGCCGATTTACACTGTGAAAGAGCAGCGCCTGCAGTACAGCTACCACCAATGAGCGTGACACTGGAACATGCTGAGTCAACTTCCGAAATCGAGGTATACTGGCTAAATCCAAAGACAACCTGAAAGACGCATTGTGTTTGTGTTCCTCGTGCAAATAAAGTCGATTGCAACAACGGTTTTAAGGTATTGTTTTTATGAGCCACCCAAGAAATTCCATTTAAAACCGCATGTGAAAAATCGCAGAAAGGATTAATATTTATATACAGTGGAATTTCGATTTTTCCAACCGTAGGCTTTTGAAACCTCTCGATAACTCGAATCACTGTTTTCCCTCGCTCTCTATAGTCCAAGACTCTCTTTTCCCCACCCCAATTTTTCTGCTGGAACTATCCGATTTTCCAAACCAATTTTCCTTTCACAATGAGGCTCGAAAAACTAGAACTCCAGATGTAGATGAACTACTCATCTGGACATGACACATGTCTCAGAACAGTCACAATATGCGCCAATTAAGTAATGAAGTGATCATTTGATATAGCTACATACCTTGACGCTGCTACCAAACGCAACTAATCCGTATCGTACTCCGCCGCCGAGGGTAAAGGAGTGAAAAATACTGATGACAAACTTAATTACAAGTTGGAAATTTGCGTCTCCGCCTATACTAGAGGACGCATCCACCATGAACGCCAGGTCGCATCCAGCTAGAAGTAAATATAACAGCGAGGTAAATCTTTTTGTAATTGTCCAGATTTCAAAGAAAATTGGAAAATTCCATTTGGACTGAGTAGGTATTACTTTCACAAAACACAAGTTTATTTTGTGGAAAGTGAACTGATCCGCATGGCATTAGTGTAGGACAATGGAAAAAATCTGGGTCCCCGACAGGAATCGAACCCATAACCTCCCGAACACCACTGGGCTAGCGCTCTATCCACTGAGCTTTTTTATTTATTTATTTTTATTTATTTATTTAACTTCGCCAACTTGTGGCAGGGACACCGCAAACAGCGTGAGCCAATTACTGCGGGCCCGACCCAATCCCACAACCCCAAGGCATGACCATAACACCGGGAACTCCGTGCCCTACTCTTTTCGATGAGTGCGTGAGTTCTTTAACGTCCCCTGCTAACCATATAACACTGAAGATGCAGGAGACGGGGCCTACGGTTTATAGTCCTTGTCCGAGAAGACTTGAACGTCTAACCATTTGCGGGTGCCATTACAAAGGCAGCACGTTCTCCTCAGTTATTTAAAGACCCTGAGTGTTGGTCCGGCCGAGGTTTGAACCTCGACCTCCCGCACGGCAGTCCGGTGCTCTACCAACTGAGCTAACCGGTCGGCGGTTAGCTACGAGAATCACGGAGAGCAAGGTTTCTCAACAGAGTTCATATGTGACAGGCGTCCTGCATATACTGCTAGGATCAGCACTGTCGAAGTAGTCGTGAGTATACTAAGTGTATAAAGATGGTAAATTTAAGCTCGGTAGTGAAATGCGACAAAATTGAACTAATCAATATGGCCAGAGCGTGGGACAAAGAGTTTATCAATAAAGTGATCATTTGATATAGCTTCATACCTTACAGCATTACAAGCTAGGTTTCCATGTTACGGATCTTTCGAGATATGTCAAAGGATCTTCATTATATAGAGTTTATAGGCCTCGCTCGCCTAATTTTTCTAGAAAACTAAGCTATTATCTATGTTACCGCAACGGTCATACTAACCTCCTCCTGAGGCACCGACAGCTCCCCCGGCTAAATATATGAATCATTGCAAAAAAAACAGCCGTTAGTGAATACTGGTAACTAATTGCTATTTTAAAGAACAATGTAGGTAACTTTTCGGAACAGGCGTTTGAGAAGTAAGTGATACTGAGTAGGTAATATAAGTAAGTGAAGCGTTGTATGCGTACGTTTCGGGAATTCATCATCGACTGGTTGTGTTTCGTAGCGATTATGTCAATTCGTGTAGGTTTTCATAATGTCTTCTCTGAGCCTCTCGTGATGGCCAGGCCAACGTACTGTCGTCTATTTGTCCACTGTCTCCACTGTTATCTATCGCCAGCCACGCGTTAATTACTCACCGCCAGCTCCGGTAGAACCTGATGAGCTTGTGGAACCTCCATTAATCGAACCAGAAACAGAACTACCGCCAGCGGTCATTCCTCCTGACGAGCTGCTTCCGCCGGAAGTGGTGGTGGTCTGAGTGACTTGCATGCTGCCACCTCGTCGGTTTGCAAGACTGTTCATGAAGTCCTTTTGCATGTCTCTTACTGTAAGTTTGCAAATTGCTCTCAACAAAAATGTGACCACAACAAAAACTTTTGGCTACTTTAAAAGATGGATCTTAAAAACCGGAGAATTCCACGCCTTACAGACAGGAAATGTGTGCGCAAAAGAAAGCGAGGACTTTTTAACTTAGACAATTAATGAACTGATTTCAAGAGGAAAGTCGACCATTTATTACATATATGGGCATAATAACTTTGCAGTGTTACATCCAATTATTTTCCCAAGATGTCAAAAATTTAAACAGTAAACTTAATGTATCAGATTTCCTATCCTTTCCTCTCATTGCAAATACCATTAGAAGAATATATGTACTTACTAGTTCCTTCAGCGACAGCCTTGACAGCAGCTGTAAAGATATTTAAAATAATTTTTTTTGTTCAGAATAATATCGGCACTGCACTGCGCTGCGCTGTACTGTGCTGTAATGTGTTGCATTGCATTACATTGCATTGTATTGTATTGCTTTCAGTACATCGCAGTTCAATGTATAAATTACTCGCAATACCACTAATTAATAATTTGAAATGGATCAGTCCATTGTTGCTTTATACTGCTAGATGTATCAAAAACAACAATCCCTGGACACTCTAGATGACAAATCATTTTCTCTGCCAAGCTTCAATCATTGATCGCCAGCAGCGATACCTAATGTAACTTCTAGCCTTACTTTCAGTTTTAGGGGGTTGAGATTATTAATTTTTTACAGCCACCAGTTAGATACAGGCTCTTACCTTTGCACAACGTTTCTTGCAATGCCTTTACTATAGTTTCCATTTGTGGAAAATCAACAGTAAATACATGCTCTTCCTTTGGATCACTTGCCATAACATTAAGCTGGTCTGGTCTTACCCCTGTGCTTTTAAGTGCGTCAGAAGGTGTTACTACGTCGTCATTGGAAGCACCGTCAGTCAAAACTATCAGCACACGAGGTACACCAGTTCTAACGTTGTTAAACAGTTTGTCTGCAGCCATTGTCAGTCCTGCGCCAGTTTTCGTCGTGTAGCCAGGATATTTAATGTTACCAATCGCTTCCTCGATTTCCTGAGCCGTTTTATACTGAGTAAAGTCAAATTGCAGTTCACTTCGAGACGAAAACAGAATGACTCCTATTCTTGTATCCGTTGGAGAAATAACAAAAGCTCTTGTTAGAGATTTCACAAATTCCTTGCACTTTTGAAAATTTCCTTTTCCGTACATCTCTACGCTTCCGGAACCATCTATCAGAAATCCAAGATCTACTTGGATTTTGCAGGCTAAGACAAATAAAAGGTATTTGGTGAACAGACAACATTGGGAATGAAGGATACACGCTATTAATATTTAAAAAGATTTTCCCATTACACAAACGACAATTATCACAAAATGGTTCTTCTAAGGCAATTGATTGTATGCATTTCATATCGCAGCTTCGAAGTGAGCTAGTTAAGTCTAGGGGGCAGTACACTACTTTGTTTGTCAAGTTTGTTTGTTTTTTGTCATGTCAGCTTTTATTTTAGTCAGCTTGTATCTTAGTCTTAGCAATACAGGCTTTTAAACCCAAGATTCCCGCAGTAATCGAACCGCTAGGGTCCGTGACGACACGTGGCCAGTACTAAACGCCACTTTTGAGCTCAACGTCCAACAAGAAGGGTCTCTCGAAAGTCGATTACCTAAGGCTTTAACCTTGAATTTTGTTTAATCTTACTTATCCCACGCCGTAGAAATGGTGAAATTGACTGATAAAGTTACCCGACCTTTTCCTCCACCTAAGCAATTACCTAGCCTTTTGTTGTTTGTAGATATGCACCGCGATACTCTTTGGAGATCCATACTTTAGAAAGCTGCACATTCTAAAAACGTGCAATGCAATTTTACCTAATGCATTGACAGGATGATTTATATTCGTTGCAATCTAAATCGAGTTACGGCGGAACGGTGAAAAGGAACTGAAAATGTCTAACATCAAACTGTAGCCTGCGTTTGCCGTAAACGTGGATTTAAAGGTTCCGCAGTAATATTTATCCAGTTTCACTTGTTTTTCTTATTTGACAGGTTTTCAAATGTAAAGCTACACTTCTTGACAACAGCAATAATTTACATGAATAATTAACGTTTTTAAAAGCTACCACCATGCATTCTTCGAAAGTATCATAAAAGTTTACCTTTTACTGTGGAGCCATCGAACGGTTTTGGAATGAAATTTTGTTCAGCGAAATGTCTTTTCACTCCCAGGTGAGTGGATGAAACTTGCACGTGAGATGTTTCTTTAGAATGAAGTTTGCGTCTTTTTACCATAGGATGTCGCTTATAACCCATTTGTCTTTGGGGTTTGGTAGAATAATCTTTTCTCAGTCCAATTCTCTCGATGAAAAACCTGCTTGCAGCGTTTTGACTTTTCCGTGCTGAAAATAAACAAATGCACGCTTATGAAGAGCAATTTTGTACTAACTCTTTTTCTTCTGACAGGTGGTTCGCACCTTAGAAAAATTGAAGCTACAGAATTACTTTCACCAAATGATCCTTCGTTTAGGTTCTTTTAACAAATGAATCTACGTTATAGAGGAGCTTTGGTTAACTTGGCAAATTAGTTTCAGTGAATGACACTGCTGAAGAGTACACAGTATTGACTGACGAATAATAAAACCAAAGGAGATCTGCCAGGTTTAGAAACCTTTGTTACACAATAGGACAAAAGATATAAAAAGTGAATTATCATTTGCTTGTAATGGATGCAAGCTGCTGAACAGCTGTCACATCAATGTAAAAATTGCAATTAATTATTTTTTTCTTCTTCTTTGCCAGTGGAACTATTTACGGTTTGTTTCAGGTCTTGAGAGCTAAATCTGACTGCAGCAACTGAATTTGCCGTAAGTACTTCTGAAGTGTGTGGAATACCCCCTAGAATGCATTAACAAATTCTGGAAAATTGCCAACCACGGCATCCATTAAAACAAAACCACCAAATTCCACAATGAAATAGCAAACAGCTGTATATATACTGTAAATAATGACCATCAAAAGCGGCTTCAATTCTGGCGCTCGTTATATCGGATACCACGCTTGATCGAGCACGAGGGTTGCCATAAGAGGAATATACTTGAATACTACTGCACTTACTTCTGAAATATTACATATTGTGCTGTGGTTTTATAAACGTTAATGTTCAAACATGGCACATTAATTTAGGCCTGTAAACTTTGACACAAGTTTGACATATATACGTAATAGAGGTGTGCAATACTTATTTAGTGACCTCGTTGAACCAATCTACAGCTTTTACTGCGTGTATTGTACTAGACTTATCGGGGAAATTGTGTAACGTTATATTAAATAAGACACATGGTATTAAGCCGTAACTTGATCCTAGAGGACTGGATGAGTTAGTGATCTACCGTCCTAGCTAAACCCATAGTCATTAAAAAATAATCGAATCGCATCTATAAGAGCGAATTTATCTTTACCATCTTGACCTTACCTCCTTTTAAACCACGAGAAGCTGTTGAAAGCTCAAAGCCGATGAGAATATTCCACACGAAAAGAAAAAGGTTAATATTCATTCCTGTAGGGAAAAGAATAATGCTTAATACCTGCAATTAACGTCAAAACAAATCGTGTAATACAACAAGCGCATTCGTAACTGTTAATATCGCTGAGATTTCTTTATGAACGAGTATTGTTAGATGTCATTCATTTGACCGGTACCACTTACTTGAACTCCAGGTAAGTTCACCTCGATAAGGCTCCTCCTTTCCTAAACTCTACGTAAAATTCATTCAGTTACAACATGATGAAGTTTTGCTTTGCTCGGTGCTTTGTCTTCAGAAGTCTAAATTATAACAAAGCTTTGAACAACAATGCATATTTGATGGCGGTGTTGTTTCAGAAGGCGACACTGGCGCCTCGCTGAGAACTAGTATATTGGTTTAGTTAAAGGACTCAGCGACTGAGTGATCTTACAGGTAGGTGAATGTAACTCAATCTTGTATTGGCAAGGTGGTCTTTTATTGGTGTCGAAGCGTGTTGACATTGTACGGGTGGTTAACTTTTCAAACCTGTCGCAATTACTCAAAAAACGACCATCAATTACGAAGAGGAAAGAATCGGGCATTTATAGTGGAATTAGTGCAATTGGGATCCTTAATGATTGCGGAAAAAGTGACTATATTCGTTTTATGTTTATTTTTGCTGTCTTCCCTATCGACATCAGGTAACATTCAAAGTCTGGCTTTATTCCTCGGTGATGTCACCGCTTTTCATAACTTTACAACCGGACGCGAGACAGCAGCGGAAATCGAACTTGCAAGTATTCTCACCATTTCTGCGTTTGAGTCACCTTGAAAATTGGCTTCTGATTGATCAAGGTTTTTTAATGCTGGATGCTGGATTGGATGGCGTAATGGTCAGGTGGACAGATCTGAGTCGTTATCAGTCGAAAATGTTGCCCTGTCGCTAAATATATCGGTTCTCAACTTTTATTTACTAATGTAACTCTCAGACTGTTTTTCTCTAACTTCTAAACATGTGCTTACATGCCGAGGAATTTCCTACAATATGGACAAAGTTAAAATGGTTTGTATTAAACTGGCTACAGGGGACTTATGTTCTACTAACCACGGACGAGTTCGAATCCCAATGGGGTCTATCTGGCCAGAATTACTGCCCCTGGTGTTCTTGGGGGGTGGATACTTGACCTGAGAGTGGAGAGATATCATACATGTCCCTCTAACAAACGAAGCACAAGCCTTTAATTTCAGTTGTCATGACCCAGCCTGCCCAGTATCTGCGTTGACACGCCCTAGAAACGCTCTCTCGGTACCATGGCCGACGATGTTGATTGAATCTCCTTCTAATACAGCGGAAAAAAAGTCTCAAAATAATCCTCAAAAGACCCGGAAGGAACGAAAAACCAACTTACTACCAGATGTAGCGATCATCTTTGAAAGGTGATCAAAATTCTGGAAAATGCCTTTGCTCCTTTGAACACCATTAGGACACATATTTCCCGTATAAAGAGCAAAACAAGAATATAATCAAATTTCAACAACTAAAACATCTAAAACCACAGCTACTCAATTTTTTTTTTTATAAACCTTTATGTTACTTTATTTTTTTATTCGATTTGGAAAAAATATTAACTCACCATGCGCGCTTTCTAATACAAGGGAAGAACTTAATTAGGAAGAACTTAATTAAGAAGAGCTTAATTAAGTGCTATAAATTTAAATTAAATCAACTCAAGGTAAAAACTCGACCTGAAAAGTCATTACTTAGCGGTTCTAACGACAACTGACAGTTAATTAAAAATTAAAAATGATTTTCTCACCGGTTGGCTCCTGTTAGGGCTACGACTTCAAAGCGCCAAATACCCGATACCCGGTTGTAATAAATTCCTGTTAATAACAATGCGCTTATTTGCCCCCAATGAACTACACACTGATCTAACGTCACCTAAAGGACCAAAAACTCAGTACAAGGGATGAAAAAAAAAAGATAGAAGAGCAGCAAACGAAGAAAAGAGATTGTAATAGAAAAATAAACAATTGGCATTCCTTTTTATTTTCATAAACTTCTTCTTTGCAGTAAAAAAATACTTTTGAGTAAAGCGATATTTTTCATAACGCTCCCCCTTGCGATAAATATTGTAACTAAAGTTACAAAAGGAAAGAATGCTTCCTTAGTTTTTTGCTGATCTTACAGTAGATTAATTAAGTCTGCATGGGCTGTAACTGATAACTGAAATTTCTCTAAATTTTAACTGCCAGGTAAAACTGAAATGACGCGGAATTTTTTCCGGACTGATCGCCGAGACTCCAAAAGTTATTGACAGACTAGAAATGGGCAAAAACGTAACAAGACCAGAGAAGACAAGACCTCCCCGGTATCGACCCCTTCCTGGAAATCGTTCAAAGGTTCAAAAGTATGGGAAGTAGGTAGATATTCTCATTCATACAGAAGCTTTTACCCTGTATGACCTGTATACCTCACCGGACCCCAAACGATGATCCACCTAAGACGTAGTCCTTTTACTTGAAGTAGCACGCCGGAATCAAAGTATGTGTCTTCCACTCCGGGGTTTATGGCATTGTCATAGAGTAAAGTACACTTGACTGCAATGAAATGAATGAGAGAATAGAACGATTCAGTAGCACCAACAGCTGAAGAATTTAAATTTATTTGTCAAGCAATAAAATTGATTTAACAATTTTAAAGTGGCGAGATGTTTCGCTCCCAAAAATAAAATCTTATATTAAAAAGAATGTTTCTTAAGGAAAGAGAAACTTAACTACAAGTCTGTTACTAAGGAAATCTCAAAACCTCATTTTTTGGCACCTGAAGTCCAGTGGGCATCAAAGTTTACCGTGTTTGTTCAATTCACGTTTCCTTTAAATGTTTCGAACCACGCCCATATTTGGTATGTCACGTGACCACAATAGAAAACGTCTAAAGCCCTGTTTACAAGGAGGTAGGGTAACCCTACTGCCAGGGTAACCCTAGCAAGAGGGTTTAAGATAGCCCGGGTTTACAAGCAAAATTTACAGGTAGGGTAACCCTACTGTCTGAGACAACTTTACGCTTGTTATGCTTCGGTGACCTTGTAAGTAAAGCATGAACAGATAACAAAACCGGAAAATAATTTATTTCCAAAGCAAAGATATGACAAATTATGAAAAAAAATTCATGTTTTCTGGGTCATAATTCGCTGATGTCGTCGCTATTGCGAGCTTATTTTACTTTTAAGAGCCAAAATGGAGTTGTCCCGGGTAGGCGAGTTGTCCCTAGCAGAGCATTTACAAGGCGCTAGGGTTACCCTAGCGCTAGGGTTACCCTAGCTGCCTTGTAAATGCGTCGTTGAAAATAAGAAGAAATGTGCGAATGCCAGGGTAACCCTCTTGTTAGGGTAACCCTGGCACTAGGGGAACCCTACCTGCTTGTAAACAGGGCCTAAAAACTTGGACTGAGTGGATCGTTTTCGAAATATTCAGCGAAAATTTTAGATCTTTAAGAGGCTATAAAAGCACTTAAAGATCTATAATTTTCGCAGCGGAATATTGTACATTTCCTCAAACGCATGCTACAAGTTGTAGATAATGCCGTGTTTTGGCAAAACGTATTGTTATATTTCGAAAACGATCCACTCAGTCCGAGTTTTTAGACGTTTTCTATTGTGGTCACGTGGCATACCAAATATGGGCGTGGTTCGAAACATTTAAAGGAAACGTGAATCGAACAAACACGTTAAACTTTGATGCACACTGGACTTCAGGAGCCAAAAAAAGAGGAGGTTTTGAGAATTCCTTAGCAACAGATTTGTAGTTAAGTTTCTCCCCTTTAAGCTTGATCAAAAGCTTGTTCATTTCCTCTCGCCTCTGTCTACCTTTCATATACCTGGAGAAAACTCGTTCTTCGGGCAAGGCACAGACAAATTTAGTACCGCTCAAAGTAAACGATGTCAAGATTATAGGTTTTATTTTAAGTCCATTGACTCATTTCTGTGCCTGCAGTAATCGGCCGTGACGAGCGTTAACCTTTGTTTAACTTCTAATTTCATCACCTTTGACCAAAATTGAGCAGTCTCGCCTTATATCGGATAAGGATTCACGACAGCACAAATTCACGACAAAGTTGACAGTTACTTGTGCGAAATAAGACTGTTGTCATCATTTTGTATACATATGTATTAATTCATTAAACTAAATCCGTTTGCGTACTATGTGCACTGGAAAATGTAATGAAGTTGTCTTGTGTTGTCTTCATAAACTATGTCTAGGGTTAACTGTTCTAACTGCAGCGGTCATAAATAGGTTGCTGGATTTTTGGTCAGGTCATTAAAGGGGTGAGGGCAAATCGCAGATTTTGGTCATAAATATGGTAAGGATTTTGGGAAGCGGGCGGCACATCCTCACCCAATTTTTCTGGGAGTAACCCCTCGGGGAGGGTTGATATAGTAAAAGATGTCGCCGTCTTCAATCTGAGGCTTGTTATTTGTTTCCAATCGTTTACATTAAGAGTTTTATTTTTCCTGCGATTAAAACTATTCAAGTCTTTGCTTGAATATGGATCATTTAAGTGGCTTCAAAGCTTATTTCCTCTGAAGGCAATTCAGAGATCTTTCCATTATATCGGTTTCCCGTTTCGAGCTTTTCATTTTAGTTTTTTTCCTTCAGTCAGAGTCACTGAGAAAATTAAATTTGGCTTTTAGTTTACTGTTACTAGAAAAAAGAGTACTGAAGTTGTGGGGTTAATCGAAAGACGCAATCATGATTAATTAAAAAGCGATATAAAGTTCATTTTGTTAATTTTTCCTCCCTTTTGGTAAGCGATGCATGGCTCTATGACCCAGCATAACATTAATCATGTATGACTTTATTCAGGATGCCAAAGCCTTTTTAAGGTGCCAAAGCTAGCAAACTATATATAGCTAATAACAAAATGATAAAACATTTTCAACGGTTGTTGCCCTTTTAACAGACAGCATGACGACAGTTGCATTCTCAGTATTCTAAGCATTGCGTACGGTTTGTTTGCCAGTGAATACTGATGTTACGAAAAGTGACGCTTGAAGAAATTTTCGTTGTATTCTGGAAATCCATCCTCTTCAATTTTCTCCGTTCTCTTGCGCGAATTAAAAGCGTCCTTGTTCCTCTGGTAACTACAACAGGAATAAACACAATATATGTTAGTGTTATTATTTTATTTTCAAGATTACATGTACCCATATTATACATATGCATATCGGTCGTTAAAGTGTTCTGGAACAATTTTAAGTGAATGGGATAAGTATTGATTCAAAATCAACCCAATAAGATCCTTATGCGGGATAATTGGAAATAATTAATAAGGAATAATCCCGAGTAATTCTAAACAAACGGGTTTGCACATGATCGTTATTCTATAAAGGCTAGACATTTGCAGGATTAATCAGAAACGACAACTCTGCAATAATTGTAATTTTGTAGCTGACTAAACGGTCCTGATATTAGCAAGATGTGCCAAAAACAAAGTCTGTGTCGGGCCAAGTGGTCTTTCCCGGTTTCCGTAGCATTAGGCGACCAGGAATATTTAAACTCCCACTGAATAGAATGGTAATATATATCGCAGGGTTAACCCTAACCCCACCAAGCAGTAAATTCGCAGGTACATGCATTTGAAAAATGCCTGCGTGAACAGTGGAACTGTGCTCAAACCACAACACAATCACCTGGGTTAGCTATCGCTCGAACGCAGATATCTGATGTCCAGGGTCTTGACGATATAGACCATCGTGTCTCCCAATATCAGAATAAGACAAGGGTGTATTTGTAGCAAAAAATAGCTTTACTAACTTGTTGCAAAAACCGCAGGAGGCCATGCAGTAATCTCTCAAATTGATCTCTTGATTGAAGGAGGTCGGATAGTCACACCAGCCAGCTAAGACCAAGGAGGGACATCGAGGATCGTAATCCCTACAGGGACCTACAATAAGGTCTTCTTCTAACTATTCAATTTTCCCCCTTTTCCCAAAGCACTGAATAACAGCAAAATAAAATGAAATAAAAACTGAAAATGCGGGATAAATAATTTCCTCTTCCTGTGGCTCGTTGAGGGATGCATGTTAAAGTTGAATCCACAGTGCATACAAGATGAAAACAGCGTTGTCGAGTTCATTCCTAGAAATAAGCAATGAAAATCTAACATAACATTTATTACTAGTTTGAATTATAAAGATGTGGCGATTGAATGTTACCATAAATCTTTGGGGAATCAGGGAGATCTGAATCATCTTTGTTATAAATCTGAAGGCGAGTCTCTGGATACCGCATAAGTGGCGTAGGCTCGAAATGTCGTTGCTGAATCCATGCTGTGAATTGATGACCTCGTCTATCTTTTATGTTGTTCAACGTATGTCCTATTGTAGGATCTTGATTTCTCACCCATTTATACCCAACGAATGGGTTTTGGTACTCCTTAAGTTTAATTTTAGATTCAGAGTACGTCTTCCAGTGTCTGTAATCTTTTGCGTTGGGTGTAGTCCTCAACGGTTTAAGTTTTGCATTTCCTGTGGCTGTGAGATTTGCTCTAGATCTAGTAATCTGTTTGGTGTTTGCTCCTTGTTGAATTAATCTTTTGTTGAGTATAATGGATGCGGTATTATTCTTGTGTTGGGATAAGGAGTTGTTTAAGCTATTTGAGAGGACACCGGATGCATTAAACGCCTTTACATTCACAGTTGCATTACTTGTCTTTCCTTTTGGATTCTCCAGTAGCGTGAAGGGACACATAATGTTCCCGCATATTAATTTTTCAGTAGGCGTTGGCGATACGGTTGCGGTCGTTCCATTGGCCTGAAGTGACAAATTCAAGAAGTTGTTGGAGAGATTTCTAACTGGCAAGTGGCTTGTCTGTTCTATTAGATTAAAAATATTTTCTGGTCGTCCTTCTTTATTATGTTTTGTTTCACTAGCATTGGCAAACATCTTAGAATCAGATACAAGGATTGCAGTTTGGGCCCGTTGAAGTGTTATTCCCTTGTGTCTCAAATTATTTATTATTGCCCCTGCAGGGGTGCTGGTACCAAGAGATTCGTCAGTGTCGTTAATAACTTGATGGATGCCTTGGTTGTTCCGTGAGGATTTATTTAACTGACTTGTTCCCAGTTGCTGTATCTCATTAGAAGTGGTATATGATCTTCTAAGCTTTCCAAATAGAATCTGAGGCTTTTTCATTCTCCGAACGGGAAACGCCTCAACATGCATCACTGGAATGGGAAGTAAGCGAACCTGCAATGGCACTGAAATGCAAGAAAATTTACATTTTCCACTCATACTCACAACTTGTATGTCTAATTGCTAAAACGAAAAGGAAAGAAAGCTATCAGTTCGAGATACCGTATATCCAGCTTTTTGTTTAAAGTTGATTATATTATACAAAAGTATGTTTTGTGAGAGCGCATCATTTTAATGTAGCATATTCCAATATTTTTTGTTCGACGTGTTGCACAAGCTTGGCCAACCCGTTGCAATATGTTGCAAGATACTGGATGGTGAATGAATGAACGGGGATTTGCTCCTAAATGAAAGATCTCCAAATGAGCTGGAATATTAATTCAATATCGATATAAAGCTAGTTTTATCCAAGAAATCCTTGGTAACGTGTGATGGGGTATGCTAGCTGCCTATGCCTTAGTCAGATTTTTCGAGGATCATTTTTTTTTACTTTTATTATTATTCTCTTTACGAAAGCTTAAGGCCTGTGCCCACGCGTGGTAGCTAATCCGTTTTTAAACGGAATTATCAGAGATATTGGCACAACCGTACTCCCTCCCATTCCGTTCTGGATTAATGATTTCATTGACAGTAATATTTGATGCCAAAACATATGCAATGCAGATGTAAATAGCTCTGCTTCTAAGAAAACCCGTGGCCATCGTGATCGGTTGATACTAGTCGTTAGCATACAGATCATTTTACCGATGCCCTTATGTTGTGAAACTAACTGCGTTAACAATTCTTCGAATGAAGCATAGCCAGAAATTCCGAGCCATGAGAGGCGTTACATAGGTCGCTACATTCAATGTTGTGATTGGCTCAAGGCTTTCTCGTAAACAAGTCACGCCAGCGCCGTTGCCGGCAAGCAAACCTTGAGTCGCAGAACATAAAGATTATTTCGAATTTATTATTGCAGGTCAAAGATAATTTCACCAAAATAAGCTGTTTAAAAACTCTACCTCTGTTCTCCCTTTCGATTTTGTATGAATAAGAAGGCTTTTCAAGCGGTTTTGAGTAGCCGTGAATCAGATCGAGAATCATTTTCGATCGGTGACTGTTATGTCACGCAGTACGAAAACACCCAAGGGAATCCAAGTCCCAGTCTCTATCTCCTTCAAAAAATTGCCAAAAGAAGCCTGGAAGATAGCTTCAAGCATATTCAAAATGGCGGGGAATTTAGTTATGAAAAGTACACCTGAAGCGGAGAAAACAGCTCGCGTACATCGACTGTTTGGTGCGAGCAATTATGTAAACCGTGCAGACAAAGCGGTTAAATTTTCGGAAAATTCAAACGTCTTTAAATGAAAAAACCGCAAGATATCCAGCTCGAAGAGGGCCAAATATTATGGACATTGAAAGGACTACATGTGTTCTTGAAGTTCCACATTCGAGTGCATGATTCCATTCATTAGCAAGATGAAGAAGCTGTCAAAAAGAGTCAATGGTTTGAATGAAATTAAAAGGTTAGTATGGCGGATCCTCGTAGTTATTGTGCGATTTTTCAAAAGCAAAAACCGCAAGAATTATAGTACTTCCAGCAACGAAACCACTTCCAAATTAAAGGTATTACCATAACGAAAGAACTTTGGATGCGAGCTAAGAAACTCAACCGCCTTAATTTCTTTAGGGATCGATTGAACGATCATTCCATACATTTTCCTATAAATAGGAGCAGAGCACATGGCAGTGTTTCGTCACGCTTCGCGGGGGGTTACGGTTCGGAATTTCTGGCTATGGTGTTCAATATAAACTCTTTTGCTGTGTTTATAAACTGTTAGATCTGTTTGGTTGAGGAAATTAACTTTCATTACAGTACAAACCTTCTTATCCTTTCTAATATTAACTATAATTAAAAGGGATAGACTTATTTTGACTCAAAAAATACCTCACATAATTAAATAATTACATAAGGGTTATAGGGTTATAACTACATAAAGGGCATAGCCGAACGTCTGAACGAACCTTCTCTCTGTGGGTGGGAAACCTTCCAGAGCTTGGCCTCCAAAGAATGATTGAAGAGATTAAACAGGAAACAAACAGTGGCAAAAAGTCGAACAGATACCGAATGATACATTACGCGGAGATAAATCACGTGAAACGCCGATAATGCATGTAATTTTTGTTTTAAAGGCTTATAATAATAGAAGTTGCTTACACGTTGAAAATTGTTTAAGCTTAATTGATGTCCTGTAGTTGTGTCATGACCTGTTTATTTACAGATCTGAGGGTGACCCAGCGAACACTTCCAACCACAGTTTACCTTTGAAGAATCCGTTCAATTATGGATTACCATTGTGGTGTTGCCTGTACGCATGGGTAATACAGTTAACAAGTTGGATTTGGTCTGAGACATTTTAAAGTAGAAGACAAAGTTACTGGATGTTATCCCTATTGGTTTAAAGGGACATAGTCAGCTTTGGGACCGCGCCGACCTAGACATTAGTTTTTCTCACTTTGAAAAGAGTTCATCCCAACCTGAAATCAAACAACATCTAGAATTCCCTTTCAATCTTCGCAGTGTTTTGCTTGATTTCCAATCGTTTTCTGGAAAATTTGCCTCTCAGTGTGTTTTTGCTCATCCTATAATGTTGTTTTTATCATATTTGGTTAAAAACAAATTAGCCATGAAATGGTATCTAATGCTCATATGCGCCAGCTGGGGAATGAGGAATTTTTTTTTATGTCCAGAGTTTAACCACCCACTCTAAGATGATGCGAGATTTGTCTCAAAGTTAAAAGGTTATCGGGCTGGCTTCAGAAAGGTATCGGGGATTACCGAATATTTTCGAAGATCATATACGTATAGATATATCGTTTTTTTGGAGCCTACTGAAGTCTCCTGACGATCGTTGGTCTATCCGCAGACCATACGCAGACCAAGCCAGGCTACGAGGTTGTTGGTAAAAGTGTCCGCGAAGCAGGTAAAAAGAGTTTCTGAAGAAACAGGGAATCTAGTTTCTCGAGAGAAGTCCACAAACCTTTTATTTTTGTGTTTCCCTAGGGCTACCCCTTGCATTCCATTTTTCCAAATCATTTGAGATTAATACTATTGTTTGCGATCTCGACGAACTACTCTACTCTGTTATTACAATAAGCTTGCCATCTATACAAAATTATATTTCACAAATATATCAGAAAAAAGAAATAGACAAAAACAACAACAACAGCAACAATCTACGTAATTCTGTCTACTTGATCGACTCCCGATTTTTTTCCTATAAGGCTTCTGCGGCCAAGGGGAAAAGATATCTTAGTGAGATAATCTAATAGTTAGGAAGACTTCCTGTCATGAGTTACAATGACATACGGCAAACTTATGGAACTAATTATAAAAAAAGAACAGAAAAAAAAAACAAATGAAAGCAAAGTAGCAAATTAACAAACAGTGGGTGAAACGTTTTGAATAGAATTGACGGATCGGATAAAATATTTTCCTTTAGTCGATCTGCAGTAACAAGGATAAATATATACTTCTATGAATAAACACATTGTTGCAAGGGGAAATAAGAAATAAGAGGGATAGCCAAAGTCCTTGGAAAAACAGACGAGGTAGCCAAGTTCTTTCTGCTATAGATCCAGATATGATGTCCCAGGCCAAAATGCCAAAATTTCGATTGACCTAGTTTGTTGCGTTGAAATCGTAGTGGTCATGCCCTTTGGGACGATTTTGAGTGTCGAAATTCATGAGGTAATTAATTTGGTTTTGGTTGTGGTTTTACCATAGTTTGCAATTGCCTAATTAGGCTAATTGGTGACTAGTTAATTGGTATCTGGTTTTAGTTTTGACTTTACAACACCCAATTGAAATCAGCTCTAACTAATGAGCAATACGCAATTAAATCCGTTGTCTTTCTTGAGTTGTCTGAGTTCCACGAACATGACGCTTAAGGAATTTCTTGCTGTACTCAGGGAATCCAATGTCTTCAGGCTCTTTGCCTTTATTACTTGAATCCAAGTTGACGTCTCGTCCATGCTTGATGAGACTGAGAAGGAAAACAACACAGATTGATGTACTTGTAAACTACTTCAGTTATTATTATTCATATATTTTAACATTTGCTTACCTGGCTCTAGAATATTTTAGTGAACACACAGTGGGTTGGACAACCGTATTTTACTATTGACAGTTGCGCGATTCCGGATTGGGAGACCCTGATAGAAATGCAAACACCCCTTCCGTCATACGACGCACCATTCACTAAGTTGCGCACAGAGTCGCAATAAATAGTACGTGTTGTTGTGTCTTGTTCAAAAGATTAAGGACACTGAAGATAAACATTACTTGTTATCTGCCTTTCCAGTAGACATTTCGTCCTTCCGTCCGTCCATCCGTCCGTCCGTCCGTTCGTTCGTTCGTTCTTTCGTTCTTTCGTTCGTTCGTACAAAGTTGGCATTTCTTGGTTAGTTGATTACTTACATTTCTCTTTTACAGAACACGAAGCAAAGCAAAGTTTCTTTTTTACTCGATATCGTAACTTGAAATCAGTCAGTTTTAGAAATACGTACCTGTTACAAACACCACAGGACTGTTTGCATAACTCGAGTACATTAAATATCTCTTTCAAAGGAATGGATTGATTACACATGCCATTCATAACAAATGAATCGCAGTCAGGGTGCTCGTCATGGCATTGACCTACAAACATAACATACAAACGCCTTTCATATTATTTAGTGAAATAAATACAGTTTATCTTGATATTTCTCTGAAAAACAGGAAGAGGCAAATCAATGCAAACCACGTGGATGAAGGGGTCAACATTTAACCACGGAAGGCTCTTGAATTAGTACTTTTACACGATTTCTTGTTTCAAATAACTCCTTACCGTCAAAAAAGGGATCAATGCGTCCTTGATGTGAACTGTTTTGCGGAGAGGGTGTTGCAGATGGGAGTGTCCTATACATGGGCAACTGGATTGATGAGGAAATAGGCTCTGGTGGTGAGTCGAGTGGCGCGGGAGGAGGATTCGGGAGAATAGGAATAGGATGCTGCGAAATGGAATGAGTTCCTTGAGGAAACCATCCTGGTTGGGGATATCGAAAAGCTATCGGTGGCGCCGCTATCACCTCAGGTACTGGCTCTGTTGTTGGCTTTGCCGATTTTTTCCTAGTTGGTGGGGCACTTGTTTTTGTTGTCGGTATTGTTGATTTTTTAGTTGTTGGTTTTGACGTAAAAAGACAACATTTAGGTCCACATATTATCTGGCATAGCACAATCGGTGGTTGCTGAGTTGGCTTCGCAGTTGCTCCGTTTGGTTTCTCAGAGGAGGTTTTGCCAGAAGCTGGACTACCTGCTGCAGCAGGATTAGACGTTGGTTTGTTTTTAGATTCGGACAGGCTACCAGACATATTTTCGTGCGGTGCAGGATTTTTATTTTCAAGAGATATCGTTAACGGGTGGCTAGAGCTTGGCTTAAAGTTTCCTTTCGATAGACTCTCTGATGCATTATGGACAGAACCTGACGGGTTAGGATTACTTTGCCTTGTTGTTGGGAGAACAGTGACCCCTTGTCCAGTTTCATTTTGTCCTTCCTGTTCATCTCCTGCAAGCACTGGAGTGCTGGTTGCAACTCCTTGATTCTGCTTGTTCTTTCCTTTGTTAGCAACTTCGTTGTTATTGTTTGTTAAATTACTATTTCCTTGAGAGAATTCAGGCTGATTTACTACCAGCACAGACGGTTGGTTTTTTCCCGTTGCCGTTTGTATCGCCTGGATCGGAACAGCCTGAATTGGAAGAACGGGAATGGGTAGTAGTTGGGTTTGCACCACTTGTACAGGACCTATTTTAGCAAACACAAAGCATCAGTTTTAACATCATTTTGACTGACTTAAGAAATCTGGCCCCTGAAGTAAATTACTGATTATGGACAAAGTCCTCGAGGTGGTAGCCTGCGAAAACCGCCGTCCTTCTACACTCAAGGCCCGAGTGGCGTTTCGCGAGAAGGACGTCTGCGATTTACTGCCGAAAATTTCATACTGATGACGTAAGCGTAAACTTTCAAATTTTGCATAAATCTGCAAAATAAGCATAAACTATCATTCTCACACATGATGTACGAGTTGCGCTGGCAACGTCAGACGTGCAGAGTATTTTAGAAATACCGGCAACTGATGAGATCCACATGAAGGATCGAAACCATGGTCTTGCCTAAACTAAGCGAAATGCCATATATGGCAATGGTATATACAACATGCAAAACAGTCATGGCGTAAACAGCTACATTTGAATCTTGTGGATCAAGGATCAAGGAAGAAAAAACCTATACATCGAGCTCCAGAAAGATAAGCTCGATCAGATAGCTGCAAAAAACAAGCATCTTCCTATGAGACAACGGTAATGGGCTTTCACAGAGAAAAATAACGAAGAATAACGTACAAGTAATATGATATCCGCGATAAGAAACTATCTACTGTACTTGCAAACACTTCTTACTACAGCTGGGTCGGAATGCTAGTAAGGAACATGTACACATGTAAATTTCATATTTTGTCCCTCGACAGCAAATACTTGGAACCCATAAACTTATCTTGCAATATTAATTTTTTTTTTTTTAATTGAGACACACATTGCTTAGATTATTAACATAAATTAATTGCGACTTACACTACTAACAATGCTCATGCAGTAATTTACACTTCTTACAATACTTGTTACTTACGCCACTTACAATACTAACGCTTATACTACTTGCATTACTTACAATACGATATGAATACGTCTACTTACTCTACTGACAATACGAAGACTTACACTACTTACAATATTTACAAAATAATTAGATTACTTACTAGTTTATGATTATGATTATCGCTTACATTCGCTGAAGCAATACACACACACGTACACAGTACAGATACAAGGCTAAAGCAAAGCAGCCCACGTTTCTTTAAATTGATCAAGTACTTTGTTTTTAACAGCCAAAGTGCGAATAATACCGAGTTTGTCTTTCAGGCGTAAAAGAAAGCTATCAAAGTCCAAGGAGCCAACGCGCATGCTTGAAGCAAAAATATGATATTTTGCAATTATTAGAGAGTAGTATATATATTACTATCAATAAAGTTCAAGTTCAAGTTCAAGTTCATTAGAGAGTAGTTGAGAGTTAATTGAGCTACAGTTTTGATGCCAACCGTATAAGATTACTTTTTCTGATAAAACGATATTATTATTGACTCACGGCATGTGATCAGCAGGTGAGGCAATGACTGGCTTTCTAAGTTACATAAAGGGCATTTATCCAAGTCCGACAAACCAGCGCGAAACAAACTGGATTGTATGGGTAAAATGCCGTGGATGATTTTCAGTTGAAACATTATAAGTTTTGCTTCTTTTAAGATGCGAAATGGTAGCAAGTAAACATCTTGAATGTCTTCTTTAGTAATACTATGACTTAGAATTCTGGGTTCCGCTGTGGGTGGAAGGTACCTTTTTTGAGGTAGTTTTGAATACGCTAACTTTGTGGAGAAATGTTGTTCAGATATTGGGGCTGCAGGTGCTAACCCGTTGGCGGGGGTGGTGTTATTGCGAAGAGATGATTTCCAACTTTTTGGAATGGCATTTATGAGGCCATAGTATATTGTAAACGGGCATTGCACAAGAAATTTTTCTTTAAACCCTGTTAGAGACAAAAAGTTAAAGTCAGCGCTGAGCAGATCTTGGATGTAGATGATGCCTTTATTATACCATTCGTTAATAAAGATTGTCTTTCCGTCCAGCCGAATGTTGCGATTATTCCAGATTATTTGATCATATACGGGTATTTCTCTGCTATCAGATGAATACTTGAATTCTTGCCAATAACATAAAACCGTGCGGTAGAATTCCGGGAGTTGTTCTAAGTTGAGTGCCTTTACGTCGTAGTCGCAATTAATCAGGAAATCAATACCACCAAACTGCCTGACTGCGTAGTTTAAGATAGTTTTCCACGAAGCATCACCACCTTCTGCAATGCGTTTAATCCAAGCTATTTTCAAGGCGCGTTCCATGATTTCGAAGTCAATCATTTTCAAGCCACCACACTTATTCTTTTCCGCGATAATCGTTTTTCTCTTAATTTTTGAGGTTTTTCCCTCCCAGATAAAGCTAAAAATAATTTTGTTAATAGTGTCTATAAGCGGCTTCGAGATTGTCAAAAGCGAAGTGCTGTATACAAGTTTGGCTAGACCTAGTGTTTTGACGATGTTTATCCTGCCAATGAGAGTGAGGTTTCTCCTTTTCCAGCTGTGTAGAGTTTGTTCTAGGTTGGACACCTTTTCTTCAAAGTTTAGCTTATTAGCAAGTACAGGGTCATACGAGAAGTGAACACCTAGGGCGCAAATTGAGTTATGGGGCCATTTGAAACCGAAAGGCTTTTCATTGCAATTTCTCCAAGAACCTAGCCACATTGCTTCGGTTTTATGCTTGTTAACCTCTAAGCCGCTGATATTCTTGAATTCGCTTAAGAGCTTTAGTAATTGTGAAACGGAATCGAGATCGCGCACCAGTACCGTGGTGTCGTCTGCATACTGTGTAATTTTTATTTCTTTCTGGCCCACCTGAATACCTCTGATGGTTGGATCTTTTTGTAGAGCATTGGAGAGGAGCTCAATTCCAATAACAAAGAGTAGACCCGACAAAGGGCAACCTTGTCTGACACCTCTTTCCAGAAGAAAAAAGTCTGACGCGTGTCCATTATGTAAAACGCAACTAGAGGCATTGTTGTAAATGACGTCAAACCAATTTAGGATGTCAGGACCGAAATTAAACCTCTGTAACGCAGCTTTTAAGTAGTCCCATTCAATTGTGTCAAACGCTTTTCGGAAGTCTAAGAAAATTGCAATGCCGGGTTTTTCCGTCTGCTTAGTGTAAAACATAGCGTCTTGAATTAGTCGAACATTCTCTCCTATGAAACGACCTTTGATATAACCGGTTTGATTAGGGTTGATGATTTTTGGAAGAACTTTTTCTAACCTTTTCGCAATTGATTTCGTCAAAATTTTATAATCGATATTAAGCAGCGAGATGGGTCTGAGATTTTCCAGCAGGCTTTTGTCCTTGTTTTTCTTGGGAATTAACGATATGATACCGCGTCTTTGGCTAATAGAAAGCATTCCGGATTTGAAGGCGAAGTTGAAGCTTCCGATTATATCGGTACTGATTTCTGACCAAAAAAATTTATAAAACTCCGCAGAAAGACCGTCTGTGCCAGGGGACTTACAATTTTTAAATTCTTTTAAAGCTCTTAGGCATTCGTCTTCGGAGACTATGCCTTCACATGATAATTTTTCTTCTTCGCTTAAAGAGGTAACGTTTTCAGTCTCGAAAAAGGTTTCATTAGGATGCGCGAGGATTTCAGACCCCTGTGATTTATAAAGTGTTTCGTAGAACTTTTTTTCCTCGCTGAGGATTTCAAATTGGTTGGACGTATACTCATTGTCATTGATCTTTAACTTTGTTACACTTTTTCTGCAATGGTTCCGCTTTTCGAGGTTAAGAAAATATTTTGTATTGTGTTCGCCTTGCTCTTGCCACCTGGCTCTGCTTCTGAGTATTGCTCCTTTTGTCTTTTGACGCATTAGTGCTCGTAAGCGTAGATTGGTGGCGTAAAGTTCATTTAAAAGCTTTTTGTCGCTAGGATTCTTTTCAGTTTGCTCTAATAATTGATTGGCTTTATTTTGTAGTATACATTCTTCATTTCTTCGTCGTTTGGCTTTAATTTTTGAGAATTTGATTGTGAAACCGCGAATTTCCATTTTAATGAGGTCCCATTTTAGACTTGCATTTTGGACGTCTGAATACTTGTTCTTAAAAAGTGGAATTTCTCTACGAAGTTTGTCAACATATTCACAATCTTCTAGTAAAGAGTTGTTGAATTTCCAGAAGCCGGGTCCTTTGGGTTGCAACAGGCTTTCGGATTTTAAATGTAGCGTGATGGCTGAGTGATCTGATTCAGGCGCATTGATTATATTGCAGGATTGCACATCTGAGGAAAGGTCCTTTGAAATTAGGAAAAAGTCTAGCCGCACTTGAATTTTGCGAGACTTGTTTCTCCACGTAAATCGTTCAGTGTCCGGGTTGCGACGGCGCCAAATATCGGATAAGTCATACAGGTTGATAAGGCGTTCGATCTCCTGAATAACGCGAGCTTTTTTTAAAAACGAATTTCCTCCCTTCTTGTCGATTCTGCTAGTAGGTTTTGGAGACTTCTAAAGAAGGTTAGTTGTTGATTAACATCATTCGGTGCATAAATATTAAGAAGTATAATGTGGGATTCGTTTGCAATATTAATTTGGCTGCTCTACCTTCTGGAGTCAGCCAAAGTAATGAATGCATAAACACATGGCAAAGTACGGAGGTGTCAAAATCCTCCAAGCAGCATGCAGATAATAGCGGAAATCATGCAGACCTATGATCTGTAACAATTTACATTAGCACGGTCTAAAAGCTCAACTTGCGCAACGCCAATCGGGACGGGAGCGAAGAAGGACGGCTGTTTTCGCACGCTCTCGGGGTTGGAACCGTTTAGTAGTTGTTCAATTATCGTTCGTAGACACATTTACGTGGCTATAGAATACCTAACTTTACAAAAATGAAGCATGTTACAAAAATGCAAATTAAACAATTCAAATTAAGTTTAAGATTATTCTAAAGCTACAACTACGTACCATTTGGTTGTGCTGGATTTTTGGGTAAACCAACTGTTTTCCCAGTACTTCCTGCCGCAGCGCCGCTGTTTCCACCTGTTCCAGCTTTATTGGGAGTTATAGCACCCCCAGCTAGAGGAGAAACCCCTCCTGGAAATTCTTTGCCTTGGTTACCGCCGGCTTGATTTGGACTGGTAACAGGGGCCAGGTTGTTTGCACCATTGGTGCCAGAAGATGGAGTAACACCAAGTCGACCTGAGCTGATTACAGGAGCAGGGCTATTTGCACCATTGGTACCAAAAGATGTAATAGTACCGACTTGACTCGGACTGGATGGAGAAGACAGGTTGTTTGCTCCGAGAACTTCGTTACTTTGGTTGCCAACGACTTGATTCGGACTGGCTACAGGAGCTGGGTTGTCTTCACCATTGGTGCCAGATGGTGGAGCAGCAAAATTCCCCTTAATACCATCTTGAGCAGAGCTCAGTGGACTTACGAGACTGCTAGTATGTGATGGAAGTTTTCCAGGTTCTTGATTACTAGATGGAGGGTTCCCTTGCAGTGTGTTTTGTGCATTACTTTCCATAATATTGACGTCATGAAAGTGATTTTTCTCCTTCTGTGTTTTTGGAGTTACTTTAGATCCCGCAAAATTCCAATTACTTTGACTGGCACCAACGTGACCAACTGCTTGTGCCTGTGTAGGACGGACACTCAAGATGCCTGCGTACGGAGCGGTATTGGGAGACAGAACGTTCTGGCCCGGTTCAGAATTGGCTGCTTGCTTCATGCTGTCGCTTTCCAATGCAGCTAACCAAGAATCTATTATATGATACGAAAAATTTGAATTTGGAGAAAAAAGTTCTATCTAAAAGTTTGATATATTAATAGCCTACGAAAACAGCCGTCCTTCTTCGCTCCCGGCCCGAGTGACGTTTCGCGTGAAGGACGTGTCCTTCACTCGAAACGCCACTCGGGCCGGGAGCGAAACAGGACGGCTGTCTTCGCAGGCTAATATATTACGGGTAACTTTAATTGTGTTGCATTACTGTGGATCAGCCCCATCCAGCTGGAAAATTATATTATGTTGTTCCATACTCTCGTCTCAACGATCAATCATCGTCTCTTTTTGAAGAAGAACCGTATCAAGTAAAACTCGGTTAACTCGAAACTCTCGTTTTAACTCGAACGCCAAGTTGTTAATTTACCCCTATGGCTTACTTTCAATGCTGAAAGCATTTTTAAGCTTATGGTTGAAAAAAAGACTTACACAACCGATTAACGTGTCAGCCTCTAAACTTTTTACCAGTAAAGACTAAAAGTCCTGTTCTCGTACTGATGTGAAAAGGAATGTACCTGTTATTAACATCATTGCCTACTCGAGCTACTTTCTACTTTTATCTCTCGTTCTTCTTCTTTCTAGCCAACTTGCGCGGCATTTATGTTTGACAATACCTACCTGGTGCATGTCCTTGCAACTGGTCGAGAATTGGAGGAAGACTTTGTAGTAATTCATCATCGCTGTAAGGGGACTCTCTGATGTTGTTGAGATCAGTGTTGTCATTGAAATCACGATAGCTTGCCTGTTTTACTTCATCGGGGCTTCCAGGTAGGTCCGATGTAGCCACCTCATTGTTCAGATATTTAGGCTCTGTCACTTTACATATTATATAATGAGTTAGCTCCATCTAGAAAAAGAACGATGAACCTTGTACTTTTCTTTTCAGTTTACCTTCGAGACTTAGTGGAAAACGTGGACTGTGGATTATGAGCATAATAAACCGGATCATGATATGTTAATCATTGAAACCCATCGAACGAAAGAAGTCAAATATATAAACTTTAATTTAACGATATCGAAATCTTCTTGCCGTGTCACTGAGCCGTCAGTGAGTCAGTCTTGAAATATGATATGGTCATTCACGAGCAGCTTATAGGTGATAAGTCTTGTCCACTGATATAACACATGCATGAATGGACGGCTTAGGACTAGTTTATGCCGTTAGCCAGTGGAGTAAGGGGGGGGGTGGTCTCCCTTATATGGGCTACATAGGTATCTGCGGCACCAAGGAGTATGGTTTTTCAGCCGTTTTGGTCATAACTAGGGTTACGTATCGATTATGGCCGATTTTAGCCATTTTGGTCATAAATACGGTATGGTAATAAATACGGTATTTGCCGGCTCTAGCTTTGTTTGAAATGGGTATGTTTTTAAGAAGAAGCAATTTTTTCGTCATTATCGAAAGAAAATCAACAAAAGCCCCTCACAAATAATGTGATCGGCTTGTTAGATAAACGAACCACTTTAAAATTCGGCGTAGCCAAAGGAACGCGTTAAGAAGAATAATTTTTTGAACACACAGGGAGAGGAAATAAAATATTTAAATAAACGTTTAAAGGGCTCAGTCACGGTATTTTGAGTTATTTTGAGCATCGACAAAGTTACCGTTAAATTGAAGGAAACCTGAAAATAATACTGCACAAAGATAGCAAAAACATCAAAGAGACGATAATAAACCATAAGGGAACAAGGATGGTGAAGGATGGAGAAGATTGACACGGATTGCAAACAACAAAATTGAAAAGTTAAGCTAAACTTTTCAAACCGTTCAACCGTGACTAAGCCCCTTTAAGTCACAAACGATCAACTAAAACGTGTAGAATGTGCCCATATTTGTTAAACTGACCTTCGTCTATAAATCCAACTACTGTACTGGACATCGACGGTAGATACTTTAACTTGGGAACTTTGAACGCGTAAAGAGGAGAATCTGCTATTTTTACCAACTGCCTCATATCAGCGTGACCACCGGCACCAAAAGCCACGATTCTCACACCCTTTTTGCTGAGTTCTTTGGCTGCGGTAGTTGCGTCAGTGAGCGATCTTCCTGCCAAAACTACAATCAATGCTTTTGGAGTATCTCTTGGCGATGTTTTAAATATTTTCGTATTTATCATTTGGAGAGATTGTCCTAACTCACATCTTCCATTCGCTGGTACAAGTTTTTCAAGGCTATGTTCAAGAATATTTGAGCTCTGAACTGTTCTACTCAGGATATGTTTTTGAGTATAATGTCTACTGCCGCATTCAAGAAATCCAAAAGTAATGCCACTTGGGGGAATGTTCAAGTTTTCATATACATCCTTCACAAATAGTTTATACGACTTGATTTCTTTGAAGCCTATGTCACCTGACCCATCCAACAGAAATACCACCTTCGCTGGTCCTACAAAGTATCAACAAATATACTCAATTAGCCCCCCCTAAATAAATAGTCAACCTAGCTCGTTGAATACATCTAATTCAATTATACTTTTATGTCTTTGAATGGAATCTTTCACGGCGTCGGCTCGCCTTGAATTAAGAAACTGGAAGAATAAGATTAGTTTTGGTGGAATATATATATATACTGATTTAGCTACTGCTAGTTTACGATCGAGCGGAGCAATCTTTCCCACTAAGTACATCTTTGGAGCTTGAAGTCCCTCCAGAAAAACAAGTGACGAATAATTACTTGATAAAGATGAAATGTTGTCTCGAGCTTGGGCAACGAAAAAATCTCCTAAAATATTAGAACCCATGACCTCTCAGATACCAATTGGGTGCTCTAACCCCGTTGAGCCATAGAGAGATTGTGCTTATACGTGACCCCCATTTTTCAAGTGCTCGGATCAGCAGTGTTTAAAGTGTTATGTGTATGATACATCTTTGTCATTCATTCACTGAGCTGCAAATTTGCTATCTTCCATTTGTCACAAATTTGATTATGAAAACTGACCGTGCAAGACCAGACTTTTCTGTGCTTCACACTACTGTACGTCACTGTTCTCAATAACGCTCAACCCGATTTGAATCAGAAGTGCGCTCTTCTACTTTACGCTATATACCACTTCATCTTACCACGCGATTTAATCGAAGAATCTTCCTTCTCCTTGATAAGTGATGTAACTCTCTTCAGGAAGTTTCTGCTCAATGATCTTTTGCCCAAGCTCTTGCCAATTGCGCGTTCAGCGGCGGCGAATGCGTTTCTAGTTTTCCATATTTGCATATCATGGCTTTTCTGTAAGGTCTCCACTGACCACGTCTGGTTGATAGGATGTACTTTCTCTATAAGCCATCTGAGTTCACGTTGAAACGATGAGGAAGCTGAGAGAAAAACATTAGTTAAATTAGAGTATTCTTTTTTTTTCCTTTTAGTTCTATACTTGTCGTTATTTCAGACTGAACACTGCTAGAGCATCCATCCCTACCTGCAAAATAGCAAAAAGTTAATGACGATTTATTTTCATCAAGCATCAGTTCATGTGTATTGTATTTTAACTTATTAAAAACTGGATCATTGGATAATGCAATTCGAGAGTATTCATTGGCTTAGCCATCATGGTATATGAGCCATTATACCATTATCTACAAAAATGGCGAGCGTGTTTGTATTGTAGTCTAGTTTTCTATATTTTGGGGGCGCGCTTGTTGGATATGAGATGATTATAGCCAACTCGGCGCTACGCGCCTCGTTGGCTATCTATCATCTCATATCCAACGCGCGCTCATGGAATAATTGTTAAATATATGCAATATACACACACTGATACATGTACAGCCTATTTTTTAATTACAACGAAGCCCAATACTTTTTTTTATTGAAATACCCCTTAAAAAAATTCGTCCTTAAAAAAAGTACTAGAGGAATAAATGCTCGAGTTTTTGCCTTTCCCATTGACGGCAAAATTCCCATTTTCTGCCGTTTACCATATGCTGCTGTACTTCTAAGCACGTAATTTCCTGTTTGGCATGAGCAAGTGAATTATTTTCAATTTTGATATGGCTCAGATTTTAAAGCATAACGATTATGGTAGCTACTATACCATTGTGAATCGTGTTTTCCAAGATATGTAGCTACAGTGAAAAACAGATTCTGCAGACGTAGATCTGCAATTATTGCTAGTCTTCTTAAGATCACTGAGCTCTTCAGTTCAAAAGCTCAAAATGTGCTAATATTCTTTCCGGATGCAAATGTATGCGTCTCGATATCTCGGATACATTAAATAAGTTACGTTAATGCTATCAAAATAAGTGTCGTTTAAACTGATTTATAAGATGTCAATAGCTGTCTAGAATTGTCTCACGTATCTGTTTTGTAATATATTGCTATCAATATACATACCGGAAGAATCTCTTGCTTGGGATGATCCCACGGTGTTAACTTCCACCAATATTATGAAAGCGCAGAAGAGAATACGCACAAAAATCATTTCGAGTACAACGGTCAATTACGCTCAAATTTGCTCTCATAATGATGAATCATAACGGGGCCCCAAACGAGAATTCAAAGTCATGTTTTGCTGTGTTCCATGACTAACTGTTATGAACCACTCACAAAACACTCTTGAGCAGAAAATATTTCATCGTAGTTGAAGATTAAAGAGGGCAATAGAGGACTTCTTGACCCCTTACCTTACTGTCAATAGAAAACCAACAAACTCTGGTTTTGGCGAACTGGTGGTTGCCATTTTAACGATGCTATTAATTATTAACTATCTACAACTTCGCGAGATCTCGGTTCCAAAAACTGTACCGTAGCAATCAATACTTGCTTTTGTGATTTTACTTAAGCTATTGCTTTTGAAACATAGCAAACACAAAGCGTGAAAGACATAGAGGTTAAACGATGAAATCTAAGATCGTGAAATAGAAAAACGCAGTAATACTGGTGTCAGTTAAAATTGGGACTAACTCATGCCTCCAACATGGTACACGGAGGGGTGGATGGGACCGCTCCCACTGGTTTTCGTTCTCAGCGAAATGCATTTACATTGAATAGATAGCCCTGAGCCAGGGGCGGGGGATGCCCTGAGCTAGCTCTACGAGATGTCATAAGTGCTGTTGGTCATGACGTTATATGACGTCAAATTGCGCCATTTGACCCGATATTTTTGATCCGCAATCTTCAGGGGGATTTGACTATTTTCTAAAGTATCCCAAAAATAACACAAATTAATACAAAAACAAGCCAGAATGCTTAAGAAATGCACAAATTCTTGTCTATTCAAGAGATGGAAAAAAAACTTCATAAAAGGTTGGCGTCTAACACCCCCCCCCCCCCCCACCCCCACAGTGCACCACCTACGTGTTGCTAACACGATGAAGCAATATATATTCATAAATAGACTTGAAAGAAAAAATAACTCTGCATTCAGCTAAACTTTCTTTCCCGCCTCGCCCTCTCCCCTAAGTAAGTGACACTCAGTCTACAGTCAAAAGCAGTTTCAATTTTGATTTGCCGTTCAAACCGTAGTCAATGCTCCAGTGGCTTAACTTATAATCTCTCTCCTTAGTTGGAAAAAAATTCCCAGTTTGGGACCCAGTTGGATAAGATCAAAAGCATTTTGCTAAGGTCTTAAGGTTGCATATGTAGATATTTTATTGCTGTTTTAAGTTGCAAGAATTCAATCTTACAAAACCCATTGCAAATCAGCGCCGTTTATAAAACCGTTTTCAAAATCGATTGGCATATTTAAATATAAGGCCTGTATGCTGATGCCCAGGCATGGATGAAAAACAATTATTATCACAGTTCATGGCGAATTCCAGCTGGCTCCGACAAGGTCTACCTCTCCATCTGGTATGTTCCTTGAAAAAAAATGCTCACAATAAGTACTTTGTGCTTGTTTGTTATTCTGTATATTTTTACTAACTATCTTTCTTGAATTAACTCCAGGGATAATTTTAAATATAGAGCGTTTTTCATTTGAGAGTCGAAGAGAAATTAGTTTTGCATAACTACGTTACAAAATTGGTTTAAAAAAACTCGCGCTACTTTTTTTTTCATTTAATCATATGTAAAACCAAAACTAATTGTGAGTCTTCTTGCAAGTTTTCCCGCGCTTCATGTCAGCTTCATGTATTAATAACAAGTTTTAATTCGTTCATTGGACTGTATGTGTCATTTGTGATGAATGGCTTTAGTGAAAACTTTGGTTTTGGTTTTAGTCTTATGGTAGCCTACAGTGCAGGAGTTATTTTAAAGCGGGACGCTAGATAATAAATCGGGTTTTCGATGTCACCATCTTAGATGCTTGACCGGTAAGGATTGTTGCAGAGGCGAGGTGTGGGTGGGTGGTGGGGCTTTTATTTCCGCGCCCCAATGCACCACAGTTACCAAATCCAAGATGGCGGCCTAATACGAAAATGTGCACTCGCGCGGTCTAAAATACTCCTGCACAAGCTGCAGGCTAGTCCTACTGCAAAGGAAACTGCTATATCTTTTTTTTACATTTTCGGGGCGGTTTTTTTTTTAATGAAACAATTCTACTCCAGCGCTTGAATATGAGAGGATTATTACAACCAAGCTACGAGCCTTGTTGGCTAGCTATCATGTCATATCCAAAACGCGCTCGTGGAATAATTATTAAGTAACTGAACTGTTGATCGACCTTGCTTACAGCCCAGCCGGTCAGATTGGCTAAGGGGTCATGATAAATTAAATGTATCAGATATTGCAACTGACTAACCTCTTACAGTATCCACATGAAAATGCACACGTGTTATGAATGTTGTTGAGGTTTTGAAAGAGTCCAGGCCAGTCACAGAATCCATTTAATGCATAAGAACTACACAATGGATGCTGATCCATGCAGAGTCCTGTGGATAACATGTTAGCAACGACTGAGAGATTTTCAACTAACTAACTAACTTAAGGTGTCTTACTTTACATGAAAACCAGACCAACATCAACAACAAACAAAACAACATTTAAGAAATAGAAAACATGTACCGTGTTTCTATCGAGTTATATAAACACGAGTGGAAGTTTGGGAGAACGAGAAATGCTGTGGGAACACGAGCCGCAGGCGAGTGTTTCCACAGCTTTTTCGAGTTCTCCCAAACTTTCACGAGTGTTTATATAACTCGGTAGAAACACGGAGTACATGTTTTGTATTTCTTTTAGAAAACACCGCAACACGCGCAACAAGAAAAAGGAAAACAACTTGTTAACTTTGATTATCAAAATGTAAATTCCCTTTGCTCGCGCCATCACTACGTCAACAGCGCCCGCTAGTTCTGTGTCTCCATCGAGTGATACAAACACGATTATTAACCAATCAGCACGCGTGCTTTCTTAGTACTGTTTTCTAAAACACAGCAAAGTGAAAACTTTGTAAAATTTAACTTTTCAGAGTTTACCCGAGATCTCTTTCTTGCCTGGTCGCCGCAAAAATGCCTTAGCATTAGGAAAGGATTTACCTTATCTTTACTTCATGATTGCGATTAAAAACTTTCATATAAGTGCTTTTATTATTAACAAAACAGAACATTAGACTTATACATTGACTTATTCATAGACATAGACATAGATATAGATATATACATAGACATAGACATAGATATAGATATATACATAGACATAGACATAGATATAGACATTCGCATTCAGAAGTTAAATTACTAATTAATCATTAACAATATGAAATGTACTTCATCGTTGCTAGGTAGAACTTCAGAATATCTAACCAAGTTTAAGAGGCACTTTGTGAACTTCCATGCTCTTGCGCATGTGCACAGGACGAGGTATCGAGTCTCTTCTATGTTTATTTCTTGTTAAAACTAGATTCCAGAGGAGGTGTGCTCGAGTTACTCTGTCAGCATCGTACCCTCTCATATGCTTCTGCTTCTTGGGAGCTAAATAGTAATAAAATAGTAGAGATATTTCATCTCCAAATTTTAAAGATGGTGTTACTTTGGTGATTCTCATAATCCAAAAAAGAGTCTTTGTAGCTAACCCCAATCCAATACAGTTTCCGAGTTCTCGAGTGAGGTAAGTGATGGAAGAGTTTGAATGACACCCACTTGTTGGCGATCAGATCATTTTTATTCTCTGAGAAGTTGGGGACAATAATTTGGAAAACAGCTTGGAAATCTAGCTGGGAAGAATCACTAGGATTTTAAATTAGAATCTATTTGTTACAATCTTACACAAAAGTGACAATGCATATAATGAAAAATGCACTTACAATGGAAAATACACATAGATAAAATAATCATAGAGAGAAAAATTATAGGATATGTGGGTGGCAAAAGATACAACTGCTTTCGAGTTGGCCACCACCTACGTACATTCGAGTAAAAAAGGTTACACTGATGCAAAAAGGAATGAAGTCCGAAGTCAGGCTGTGGCCATTAACGGGTTATCAAGAAAATTTTATTATAAGTAATGTAAAATCGCGAGAACGGATTGATATCGTAGTTCAACATTTCTGACTCCGATTGAAGTTAAAAAAAATAATAAACGCGTTTAAAGAGTGATAGCCAAGTTTTGGCATTGCATCCCAGTACGTATTTGACCATATCTTCACAATTATGCTCTGCAGCCGCACGTATAGAATAACAAAATAGTTGATTCGTTTGTTTAGGGTTAGCTAATTAGGAGATCCTTTGTGTTAACCACATCTGTAAAACACTAAATATATTACCTCTATGATGATCCCTTGTTTGGACTGCTTTGATAACAAGGATGGTGACAAGAGATAACCTAAGACAAGTGACAAACCAAGACATCTTTATCGTGGTTTGCTATTATATATTGTCTCTGCTTTTAACTGGATTATTTATTATGAGTTAGTTCTCCTCTGTCTGAGCGTTTGACAACAGGAGGTTTTATTCGTTTGAGTAAATATTGGAGAGGAGGCTACTGAAGTGTGGTCATCCACAAATCATGACACTTTTTAATATCACTAACTCAGTTGAAAAAGTTTAAAAGTTACGACTTGTAGCCTTTGGTTTATGTACTTGATTTCACGAAAATGCAAAATGAATTCAAATCCCACATTTCCAGAGCACTTTAAATTTCTTCCCCTAATAAAAGCGAGGCATACATGTAAAGATGGTCACGTTATTAGCTACTACATAACAGGTTTTCACATCACGAAATAATAAAAGCACCCGCTGATGGACCAGTTCACCCATAAGTTGTCTGTCAAGTCGTTTAGCATCTATCACGTCCTTTGAACAACGCTTTGGTGCAAACATTAACTTCTCTAACAAAAATGAGAGGGAGATTAGGAGAGATTGATCTCGACAGTCTCAAAATTACCTGAGAACAAATAGCTCTGCGAAACATCCAGTTCGATTACTCACTTTTTGGTTTCTTCTGTTATATTTTGTTTGCTTGTTCTTTGTGCTCCGTCGTATTCTTTCACAAGTTTTCATTCATTTAAATAAAACTGAAGAAAGGCGTGCCACTTCATGAAAATAAGAGAAAAAATAGGTAATTATGATAATGGCAAAAACATTTTCCGATATAATTACCCTACAATGTCTCTGAGTTATCACTGCAATTCCTTAAATTTTTTGGTGTTTGCTTGTTCTGCTTTAATTTTGTTTATTTGTTTGTTTGATTTCAGTTCCCTTCATCTCCTTCTTTATTGCTTTCGCTTTTGTTCTTTTGCAATGATCGACGGATTAAACAATCGTGCATTTAAGGAATGCGGTATACGATAGATATTTTTTTTGCCATTTTTCCAGTAAAGAACATCCACAACTCGGCCCTGAGCTGACCTCAGCAGATTCTGGAAAGAGAGATACCATGTTAAGGAAACACTCTCGAAGCCGCTCGGGTCGAAGCAGTTTGTTCAAAACCATCGAACGCGAAACCCTTCTTTCCCTTCGGAGGTATGCCTACAATCCATGTGCTTCTGTCATAGGCGATCTCAAGGCACTGGCTGGGTATCCTAAAATACAGAGGCCGACGTGGAGGAAAGCAGGCTAAGCTTAATGCGTCTCTTGAAAGACAGCCTAAGAGCATCGAAGTTGTGGAGAGTCGTCTTCCCTCTAAAACCTATAAACAACGATTTGAACACGGGAACTTGATTTGCATTCCGAGGTACAATAACTCTACTCGCGTCTCACACCCAGCACTGAATTTGCAGTTCCGAAGTGCCTCTTCACCAACATCTGCGGTCTGGCAAAATCCAAAAATAGACTACGGCCTTCGGTCGCTATCGAGCTGCATCTTAACAACCAAGATATTGACATTTGCGTGGTCTCGGAAACTCATCTCTCGACTGATTTGCCGGGCTTTATAGTAAATATTCCTGAGTGTAATTTATTTAGGCGAGATAGAAGTTGGCTTGGACGAGACAAGAGGAAAATGGTGGGATAGCAATCTACGTGAGGAAAAATCTTAAAGTCCTAGATATTTATCGCTCTAGCTTATATGAATTAATATGCGTGACTTTATTGCTGCCATCTGGACACCGATTTTTAATTTGCGGACTTTACAATCCTCCTAAACACCAATATTGTGAACAAGACCTCATTGACTGTATAATTAGCTTGATGGACAATGAGTTAGAAAGACACCCTGATTCGGTGTTACTTTGTAGTGGCGATGTCAATTGTTTGAACATGCACAAATTCCAAGCTTTGAGTGGGTGGATAGTTCTTCCAATTCTCACATATGGTCTCGCTGTGTATGGCGTTTCCGATTCTGATTTAAATGTTATACAGCGGTTTTTAGACAGGTGCCATAAGCGTCATTTTACCTCTCAAACAGTCAGCATCTTTAATCTTTTAGAACAGCAAGATAAATCCGCTTTCAAAAGAGCCATTAATAATCATATGCTATATGCTAAGTGCGATCATTCCCAATGAAAAAGAACTAGTACATAATTTGTTTGCATTCTAGACACCAGCTGGCTAACAAAATTTGTCGCGGTTTCAAGGAGTACGATCTGACCACGTGCGAGTCAAACATTCAAGTTGGTGTTTCCTTATGGAGTTTGTGAGTTTTGTTGGCCCTAAGGAGTTAACGCGTGTTGACCCATTAGATGTGACACGCTCTCCACCAATCTGAAAACGTATTTGAGTTGGGAGGTATAACAAAGTTATCTCACACAGCAGAGAAAATCTACGGGAAAAAGGAAAAGGAAAGAAACGAGCCACAAACTAGTGTCACAAGTTATCCCTCATGTCAGTTTAATGACGGCACTGATGTGCAGCTTTAGCTTCTCGACTTGCCCATAGTTAAGGAATTCTGGCAAAGTTCTTTTTTTTATGTTTTTTGCTGGTTATTTTAGGGCTTGACCCTATAAAAAATTGCCAAACCCAAAAAAGGGTGGTTATGTGCGCTTATACAACTAAACAATAGAGGCATTGCAATTATGTTATTCTTGAATAGTCTGTAAGCAAAAGGATGTACAGGGCAAGGACCTTCCAACATAAACCTTAGCCTGTTTGTTTGCTTCTTCATGTCTATCGGACTTTTAAACCATTTCTCTTATTCAATATGGTATGCTGTAACATGTCGATAATAGAAGTGTTGTATTTCCTCATAAAGAAGTCTTCTAAGCCAATCAAACGCCGTGCAACATTACAACCAGTAATGAGGAAACGCCTACTTTCTTTGGCAATTGGAGCTTTTCACATGACGTCACTGAAATTCAAAATACAAAACTATTGATCCCCCCTGAGATTTTATCTTCATAATGTATAAGAGCAAGTGAAAACTAATATTCATAGTTTACACATTTTCGCTCCGAATGGGTTCTTGGTTTTTTTGATAGACTACGCTTAAACAGTTCATGCATTAGAAAAAGTACTATTTTAATGTCTGAGTTCCTCGGAAGATAAATTCACGCTTTTAAAGAAAAATTCAGAGACAGATTGTGCGCCAGTATGGTGTCTCCATACAGATCTCTATAAATCTGAATCTGATAAAAAATTTCTCCCCTTATCTTGCTTAAGAAAAATTGCTGTGACCCGAATCTTACCTTCTTTCTTTTCCCAGATTTTGGACATTATCTACTGAACGGCTTCGGTTTTTATTTTGAACTACAGTGACACTGAAAAACAGCAATACGATTATTTCGGTATATATAAACTAGTAATTTTATGCAGTACTTTAAAGACGTGGGTTGCATCGGTGATTGCCGTTTGTGTTGTTTGGGTTATTTGTTTGTTTGCTTGCTTGCTTTTCAGGTCACCGGATAAAACTCTTCCTTTGAATTACATCCTGCAGATGGACGCATTTTCCAAGCGCGCGGGTGAGGGTACTCAAAAGGACAAGAAAGTAAAACAACAGCAACAATTCATCATAAAAATACAAATTTAACTCTTATCTCGAGCTATTTTTTACACTCATTGCGAGTTTCTTTATTTCTATAGAAATAAAAATCGTCATTTGTTTGTTTCAATGCGCGTGATGACGTTTTTCGATACATCTTGCCTATTCTATGAGACAATTATTTCTCGGAGAATTCAAAGTATTTATCTTTTCTCATTGTTACTCTTTTTTGATCTCGTTTCTTCAAGGCTATAAGAAGTTTCCCCTGATCCACTTAAACCGTCTTGTTCAACATCCCTTAGCAACTTCCAGTCGAATGTTTGGCGTGTTAAATCGCCCTGTCATGACTTCTTTTCTCTCCAGTTTCTTCTCCCAGTTTGTTAGATCCAGCTTTGTCCTGCTCAGGTCTAAGAGTGGATTGTACTTCAAGGTCTTGGTTTCGGATGATCTGTGCCAAGGCTCTATTAAGTTTTGCACGTACTGCCGGCCTAACATGAATTGGAGAACTTGTATGTCTACGGAGCAGCGCTGCATTCTCGTCATAACTGAATGATAAAAAGAAAAAAAGGAAAAAAAATCAGACGCTTAGTATATTTCTGGGCTGCTTTCACAGATGTCGTCCCCTTATTGGCTATCCTATTTAGTGCCTATCCTAGTCCACGTTATTTTCTTTCTTTCTGAGAAAATCTTAATCTTTTAATGCAAGATGATGACTGAAGCAGGATGGCATGTGAGGTCATGTGACATTATAGCCAACTGAAATATCTCATCATGTATATGTAGAGTAGTGTCTGAACAAGAAGTAATTTTGAAATGTCTTATTGAAAAGAAATTTTAAAACCCATGTGATTTCTAATTCCCCTTGCCTTCTCCTCCTTGCACTACGCTTGGAGTATGCATTTACCTCTAGACACCCCTACACCTGAAATATGTGGTTACATTGTTCCACGCTCTTGCCACGGTTGATCACATTTAATGATCCAACTTAAAATTTACCATTCTTGTTCATTTACCACACTCACGATGACTTCGACAGTGCTAATCCTGGTAGTATGCAGGACGCCTGTCACACATGAGCCCAGTTAAACGACCTTGCCCTTTTTCACGTTGACAAGCAATGGCCGTTTTTATGCTAGGGACGTTAATGTCGTCTCGGACGTTAAAACTGTCACGAGACAGCTTTAACATCTAGTATAAAAACGAAAAATAAGGAAGACGCCTTTAACGTCTGTCAACTTTAACGTCCTCTTTTAAGAGCGTCTAAACGACGCTCTTATCAGTCGCCTATAACGTTTAAGACGATAAACCTGTCTAGTATAAAAACGTGACGCCCTTAACTGCCTGCCATGTTACCATCTAGTAGATCTGTTCGTATGTTGACGGGCTAAACGTTGCTTGTTTCCAGTGTCGTCCGAGTGTAGAACTCAGTCTTTTTTATATAAAAAAGTGATTTTTCTTTGTTAGGCCGTGTAATTAAATGCGTCTCGATTTTATACCAGACGCCTTTAACGTCTTAGACGTTAATGTTGTCTAGACAGCTTAAACGTCTCTAGCATAAAAACGGCCAATGTCTTAACACTTTTGGCGGAAACCACTTGCGTACAAAAACCATGCAAATGAAGTGAACAGTAGGTGTGTACTCACTCATTACAAATGCCACAGGAGAAGGCACATATTTTTCTTATTTGCTGAATGCTGTGGAAAGGCGTCGGGTGGTTACACATTCCACTCTTTGCAAAGGCCTTGCATTCCGGTAAGACGTCGCGACACTGATCTGTTAATGAATAATGACGGCATCCGCTATTTACTCCTACAGTGATCTTAGTAGTGTTTTCTAATTGATTCGGAAAGTGAATTTTTAATCAACTGCTCTAAAATGCATACGATTACTGAATACCTGAATGCTTCATTTCTCAATTAATAGTAAATGTTGACCAGCGGCTCTACAAACT
>JAHPZR010004295.1:0-20000 GCA_019787425.1 Platygyra sinensis
AATCAGGATAATTTGGAACCCATGACACTACTTTGCCAACTCTATGTACTTGCAGGGAATGCAAGCCAAGGCAACCTTGTCAATGATTGTGTAATTTGCTTTTCGTGCCCATAAGTCACCTAAGAGAGGGGCCAGTTTTTGCTACTATTACTTATAAAATCAAAATCATTGTACTCAAACAGCATACAGTAACATTGAAACTCACTTTTTTCTTGGACAAATGCATTAAGGAGCTTAGCTAGCTCATTATCGTTAGCCAGGTCATGAAGGGCTCCTGGAGAACTTGGGAGAAGTACTGCACCATACCTAGATGCTGGAAAGTAAAAATTAAATGATCTAACTGAACATAACTGAAGATAAAAAAGCTCCATTAATGCAAGTCATACTATACCTAAAACAACTGTTAACAATAATGGACTGTCAGTTCCCTCTATGAGATTCACTTGAAGGAGTCATGGTTACCATTAGTATTCATCAAAACAAATATCCATGGATACAGCTACAGTACCACTGATGATTCCTTGCAGGCCCATCTCATAGAGGGAAGTGGGAAGTTATTATATTTTAACTGAAACCAGATGCAAAATGAATCAATGTGAGCAATGTAGTTCCAGAAAATATTTGTACCTTTCCCACCTCACCTCTCTGGAAATTCCAATTTCACACATTTCTTAACCCATTGACTCCTGGAACTTTTTGCCAAAAATGCATTTTTTGGACATTTTGGTGGTTTTGAAGCTGGATCTCGGCCAAATTAGCTTTAATCTGGTCGAAAATACATTTGTAGCATGACAGCGGGCCCTTCTTGCCACTAAAATCGGGTTTTACGAACTTTGGGCCGGTGCATCTGTGCAGAAATCAAAATTTTGAAAATTTTTGGACGAGAAGGTGGCCTATGTCTTTACGCTTTTCGATTTTTGATGTTTTTTTTTTCCTTTCCTTTTTCTCCTTTTCTTTTCTTTTCACTTCAGGGATTGACCTTTTACTGGACTTGCTTGCAGTTAAAATACTTCTAAGAAAGAGTCATCGAAGCGGCCAATTTTTATCGTGGAGCAGTTAGGTGTAGTGGCAGTAGATTTTTCTCTGAGTTTTTCACTCATCTTTTTGAGCATTTTTGTGCATCTCTCAGGCGCCATTGAGCCAATCACTCTGATCTAGGCATCATTGGAAAGATCTTTTCTTTCTGCAGAAGTTGAGTATAGATGATGCCAATTTTGGTCAAAAATAATGACGTCAGAAGCGGAAGAAAGGCCAAGGTTCGTCACGGGCGGTTACGGGCGGCACAGGCGTCAATGGGTTAAATTTTGGTCCTACAGACTCTTCACCCCCCCCCCCAAAAAAAAAAATTCCAATTGTCTTTTTTGTGGGGGGAGGGGAGAGAGTATGGATAATTTCTGGAGCTGCACAAATTACTGCACAATAGCCGTTATTGCAGTTGAGTCAGTGGTCAAATAAATTATTCGTTTGTTCAGAAATGCAAATGAAAGAGGCGAAAGGGTCGATACAAAGAAGAATTGATCCCTGTGCCTCACTTCCAGGTAAAACTGCTGATAACTGTGATAGCAGATGTTGAATAGCTACATAACACATGCATTGTTTTTGCAACATTTAGTCCGGCCTTAACATCTTCTCTAAGGACTTACTCCAAAAAGCAGTAAACTCTAAGCTTAAAATAAAGTTTGTAAAATGCATGCAAAGTCTAATGGACATTCTATGTTTTCTAATGGATATTTGGCATTAGTATATACACACTCCGTGATCTTGGTGTTTTAAGCAATCTGATTGGTTCGCTATCTCTGGCTAATGAGCATTATTCACCCCCTACCGAATGAATAATGCATAACCCAAAGAAAAATAAAGCATACTTTTGAATAAAGCATACTTTTGATTCACACTGATTTGAACGGTGTCTAAGGACCATTATTCTAGACTGTCACAAGGTTTTCTTGAATATTAACTATAGATTTAACATGTTCAAAGATTCTGTAAATAGTTTCGTGAATTCATGCATGCTTTGTACCGCTAGCACGTTTTCCACGCATGAATTGAGAGGTCAATTAAATCGATTTTCAATGGTTTCCTTCTGAAAATGTTGTCGAGATCACTTCCTGTGTATATACTAAAACAATTATTCTTCTCAATCTCGGTGAATAGTGGCAGAATATTTACCTCGATTTCAAAGAATAATTGTTTATTAAGTTCAGATATGTCCAGGACTGAATGCTAATGAGATTCAAATTCCTCATGATAAACATCACAAAGTGTCCTCGTTGATAAAAAGTCACCAAAACACACTCTCAATTCTGTCAAATATGAAGTGATATGAAAACATCAAATAACCCTGCCACATATGAAGTACTAATTAAACATTATACTTGTTTACCATCAACATTTTCAAGTTTTCCAGGCACTGAAAATGGCTTGGTCCGAAACTCATTCAACCATTTCCTACTGTTTTCATCTGACTTCACAAAGTCTATTTGCTGACCCTGGAGGGACAAAATATCTTTATGCTCTACATTTAATAATATCTCTATCTGGGGAGGAATTTTACAAGTGTGATTTTAACAGCTTTTAATCTCTGTTGAAAATGTGAGATACACTAAGAAACATAAATATTCATGGTTCTGCATTGCAACAGATAAAAAATTTTCCACAAACTAAATGCTAGTTTCCAATTGATGATGCTAGAGTATGTTAGTCAAAGCCTGGGGGGGCTACTTAACAAAGTTTAGTACGGGGAAGCTCCGCCCCGAGGTCCAACCCCTTACCCTTTTATATACCATTTTGGCAGAAAAGGTACCCCTTTTATATACCTTTTATTGAAAAAAGGTAGCCCTTTCACATACCTACTTTGGGAAGTCTTGTTCTCAATTTCATGTAGTGCTTTATAAATAATTTGATACAGCTGTAAGGGGCGTCTGTTCGAAATATTATAATTAAAGGCCCTTTTAAATGCCTAAATGACCGATTTCCCTACCCTTTTATATACCTCAACTTGTGAAATCCCTACCCTTTTATATACCTGAAGCCTGAAAAAGTTACCGCTTTCGGGCAGAGCCTCCCCATGTAGGCCATTATAGGGAGTACCCCCCTCCCCCCCGGGAGTCAAAGCCATGGGTCCCAAAGTAGAACTGGGAGACCAAGGCAGAACAAATGCTGGTGAATGGTAAAATAAAATTACGTCAAAATCTGCAAATGGTACATGACAAGATAATATCTTAAATACCACCCCTGGGCTCCCCTGCCCCCTCACCCCTATTGAGGGTCTAGCAAATCTGAGGGGTGGGGGGGGGGGGTGTAAAATTCAAAGTACCTCTGTAAATAGGGGCGGGGGTGTGGATGTTAAATAGAATAGTCTAATAAAATGGAAATCATGGCCCCTGTAGTTGAATATCTTTCTTACTTGTGGTGTTGCAATCTGGACATTAAAAACTGAATGCGTCAGCGTGAATGCGTGAATGAAGGACTGCGCAGACACACCTGAAATCCACAGAACAAAAAAAAATATCTGAGTGTCAAACGTCTGACAAGGAAGAACATGACAGTGACAGTCACGGCATGACAAGCATCGCGAACATACACGGATTCAGTGTTTTCTTCCCTTTTCTTGCGCAAAAAAATGCGAGATAAATAGTTTGGGAATCTCAAGTATTTTATCCCTCTGCATTTCTTAACACTTAACTCAACAGAAATATACTTATCCATACCTTGGGTAGCTGAACTACAAACTATCAAACAGTTCGGCTTGGCCGCCATCTTGGAGATCTTCTAGTACCCAGACTTCTCTTGCAACGGCAGTTACGCATGCGTTCGTTTTGAAATGGCGACTGGTCGGGCGACACTCACAGAGAGAGGTTCAAAGCTCTTTTTGTATCTCAAGTACAAAGCGTTTTTGACTGCTAACACATATCTACAGACCGTGAACGTATTGTGGACAAGCTAAGCTGTATAAACAGTCATTAGTTTGGCGTGGATAATGTTTAAAAATGAGTTCCAAGTAAGTGAATTGCTCGATCACCGTTTGCGTTAAATGCGTAACCGATGGTTACAGTAATTAATCCTTGTGTATCTTTTCGTCTTTTCTTTTTGCTTTGCGATAATAGGGTGGCTCATATGTGGAAGTTTTCAGTGCGCAGGGTCGCGACCCCGTAGCAAAATGGAGGCTTACTGGAAGTGCATCACCGAAAAACAAAGTTTACGACAAGGACGTCAAGAGTTTTGTTTACATTTTGGAGGGCGAAACAACCACCACGAAAATGAGCCTTCCGAAGGACGAAAAACAATCGTTATGGCTCATACAGCGCTATTTAGTCTTACAATTGCATGTACCGTTAGGACATTCGTTTTCTTTGGAGTTTGGCGTCACCGACAGCTCCGGGAACAACAAACGGCGAATTCTGCTTTCGTCTAACCACAGGGACATTACGATAACTCAACTACACGCGCGATTTCCGCTTAATATCCTTCGTCTTGGGATTTGGCTGAATCTTTGCCTGGATCTGCAATCACTGGTCGGGGAGACATTCAAAGGGCAATCTTTCAAGGCTCTTGAGAACCTAACGATTTCTGCGAGTTGTCGCTTACGGAAAATTTTTACCATGAAATCGCAACCATTTGATACAACGGACGATGATGAAATTTACAATTGTGAGAACACGAACAGCGGAGAATTAGAAACTATTCCCAAGTCACTACAGTTTTCAACCTCACCAGATATCCAACATCACACGCAGGTATTGTTCACTGTTTATAACAAGTATACAAGTTCATTAAACAATTATGCTGATAAATGTTTAGTTATATTTATATCATTAATACAGCTGTAGCAAGATTACTGTGTTCTCACGTTTTGTCTACAAACAAATTAGCAAGTAAACTACAACATAGAAGGGTTAATTTTATCGCAAATTTGCTTTCTGTAGGTAGAATAATATTTTCTGTTGTGATAAATGTGTTGTATGTAGTATTGGTGAGTCTCTCAAAATTTATTATCAGGAATAGTGCCCCCTTACGGAAGCTAGGAGTGCAGTGAATGCTACCTGTTTAACACCCAAATTGAGTTTGCACCCCCCGAGTTTGGACCGCTGAACTCATTAGAAACTTTCTATTTCGAGTTTGCCTTCACCTTCAATGGATTCAAATTTGTTGTCTTTTTTGCTTGGCAAGAGAAAGATAAATTTTAAGCAACTGCTCTCCAACTGAGTTAATGTGGGTGTGAAATTAGTGGGTGCAATCTCGCTAGGTTGTGAAACCTCCAGCTACCAACCAGTCCAGCAATGGGATGTTTGTAAGTGATGGAACCCCAGTGTACTAGTATCTGGATTCTGCTCATGGGAGGCTCCCACATACATGTATTAGGAGTTCTTCATTACAAAAAGTCCAGCTGTTTCTCTGCAGATTTAAGTTACTGCATCTATCGTTCTTTAAATCTTCTCTATGAACTGCTAAAATACATGCTGCATGTTCTTTGTTTTGTTTCATCAAGGTTATCAACATGGCTAAACTGTGGCAAGCAGAAATCAAAGCAAAAGAGAAAGCTGGTCTTCCTCCACCTCCAACACCTGTTCTCTCTGATTCTGATGCAGCAGGAAATAGACTAGAAGAACAACCAACACATATTGCATTTGGGTCCAAAGTAGTTATTCCGAAACATGCTCGCAAGTCCTCTCGTGAAGGAGGTGCATCATCTGCAGGTGGAAGGAATTCGTCCTCGGCATTAAATCACAGTGGTTCAATTCCACAGTTAACATCTGTTTCACCCGCTTTAGAGCCTGAAAGTGGGCGAGAAAGCAGTAGACAAACTCACAGACTTTTATATCAAAGGTCTTTTTCTGATGCAACTAATTTACATTCAGAATCATCCAATACACAACTAGGAGTTGAGGCCACACAAACAACAATACAACCTCGGCCTCCAAGAACTGGCTCAGGTGGAAAAACACGGAGAAGACCGTTAAGAGTCAAACATCCTGGAAGTTCAAAATCTCGCAATACAGATGATAAAGATGCCATCGACCTTTCTGCTAAGAGTGACGCACCTTTAAATGGTTCTTCTGGCACTCAAGACACTGTTTCCGAAGAAAAGGATTTGGACAGCAATCAGGAACCAATTTCTAGATCACAGAGTGAAAGTTCTCTAAAAATGTCAGGGAATGATAGTAGCTTAGCTGAGAGCTTTAACAAGCTTCAAATGAAAATTCCTGATAAGGATCAAAATGGTCATGTCAATTGTGACATGAATTCAAGAGAACAGCCACCTCTAACAGCAGAACTTGAAAAAGGATCCCCACCTGTTTTTACCTTTTCATCGAGACCTAGATCAGCACCGAGATCTCCGCGTAGCCGACAACGGAAACAGCAAGATTCTAATATCAGCGCAATTCCTGCTGAGGAGAAACCACAAATCAAAATTTCCACCCAAGGACCTATGGATTTGAAAGACTCTAATAGCCTCAAGGTACAGAAACGAGGAAGAAAAGGGAGTGATCGATCCGAGTATGATGATGATTTTTACAAAGCCTCGGGGGAGAGTTCTGCCGAAGAGGATGACTTACAGAACTTTTTGAAAACAAGTGGTAACTCCCGGTGTAGTTCTCGAAGCTCTAGACTGAGTCCTCTGCCAAGTCCAGATCCAAGCCCAGAACCTGACCCACTGTCAAACTCACAGATTTTAAGGATGAGCATTAGAAGTAGTTTGTTAAAGGAGGTGAGCAGCGACACTGTACTGCAAGTCAAACTTAACTACATGTACATGTAGGATTAAGTTGTGCATGAAATAGTTTATAAATATTAAGTACTTTCTGTCTTTAAATTTGGCATTGAGGGTGGTAACCTATAATACCCATTTGTTCAGTGTTTTCAGGGGTTTTAATGAATGTTTTCAGCAAGTTGTCGCAGGTGGGCAAAACCTTTTGTTCAAACTGAACTTTTTTATGAGAAAAACTTTTCACTAGATGATCAAACCAGGTGGCAAAGCCATCCTCACAGCTGGTCCTCTTGACTGGTGCCCAGTTCTTGTCCTGGTGTTTTTTATGGCCCCTTGATGAACTTGCCTGTTGTTGAGAAGATTCACGTGGCAATGGACAAAGTAATGAGTTTGTTACAGGTGCAAAGATCAATACTTTCACAACAGATCACTCAAAACCAAAGTTCTGCCCTTGGTAGAACTGCTTTCCCAAGTTAGGACTGGGATAGCAGTGACTTAAGGGTGAATAAATTAAAGTAACCATGTGCCTTAATCTCCCAGTCATTGGTGGTTACATGACTGTATGAATAAAACAAAACTCACAAATAAACAAAAGTGCCATGGATCACCTCATAATTTATCTTGCATTGGTCAAACTCATTACTTTTTTGTATAATAATAATAATTATTATAAATTTAACAGATTCCTTCACCACGTAAAAGCAATGGTAAACCCTATGATTCCAAGAACTACCAGTCTGACACAAGCTCCTGGCGAAACTTTCAATCTAACGCAAGCTCATGGCGATTTGACACATCTGTCATGAGCAACACAATGTTGGACAAATCACTGGATAAATCGTTCAACAGCTCTTTTGGGACATCAGGGTCAGATGAGGTTATAATTAATAATGACGGAGGGGATTCTCTGAGTGACTCAAGTGATGATACAAGTTACAGTACCTGGAAAGGACCGCCTCCCCCGGACAAGAGGATACACCGCTATCTGGATGAAATGAGGGTAAGTGTAATATGCATTTGTCCAATGCATGGAGAGCAGGAATGACTGCATTTTTTAAGAAAGTAGTCTTCAGTAAATTACGTGATAAATGGTATCTTCTATATAATGCATGTGAAGAGTGATCATCGCAGTATCTTCTATATAATGTTATTGCAAAACAAGTGAAGTACATCCTTTGAATTTTGCACTTTACCACCAAACGTTTTATGCAGTGTTAAGCCTGATACTGCAAAGTTACATTAGCTTGCCTGTAACATCTACGTGTATCTTGACATATTAATTTTACTACATTATTTCTAGCATAATAGGCCATTTTACAGTTGTGTGCTTTTTTAGCTGGCCATGAATGCAAGCGAGGTTGGAGGTGACCTTGCTTTGATACAGACCTGTCTGCTTTTCTCATGTAAATGCAAACTGGTTAGCATAAGAACAACTTGATTTGCACAATGAAGTAGTGAGGTCTGTATCAAACAAGGTCAACTCCAGCCTCGCTGCCATCCAGTTGCCAGGACACTAAGCCGACAACTGTAAAATGGTCTGTTGGTTAAGTTTAGACAGTCAGGTAACCAGCATCGCTTATATTTCTTCCTTTAACTTGATTTATGTCCAACCAGAGATTTTACATATGGGTGTGAAGAATTCTATATGTCTAATAATCCTAATTTTTAGTTCCCTCTCTTCCTCCACGAATAGACATAGGATTTCACACTCAATTGATGACAATGGCGGTCATATTATTTTACCAGACTGAGTATTTAAATTAACAGTTTGATTTACATTAAACAGCACCCTGGGCCTGAACCAGACTTGACAGCTACATTACCTATGGATCCAAGAGAATACTCCAATGCTTTCAGTCCACCTATTGTACTTCCCAGTCAAAAGAGGAGCTCTGGTGAGTGGCATACAGTGATCTTCAATCCCTTCTCAATCTCCAGTCTCCTTGTTTACTGTCATTTTCTTTCTTTCTTTTATCACTGAGCTAAAAGTCTGATAAACAAACCAACATAAAAACGTTTAATTTCACAGTATGTAGCAGTGGAGAGCTAGGCCCTCTCTGAAAAGGATTCAAGTGATATCTCAAAATATAAATTGTACATCCGGGTAGTGGGACACAGGGAGAGTGTGCCATCATGTATGTTGCATGGAACAAAACATGAGCTGGCGCATCAGTCTTTCTATAAATGTGGTACGCTTCGGCAGCATATCACGAAGGCTCAAATGATCCCACCGTGGGTATCTTGGCTCCACTGCATCTTGCCAAAATGCAATTTTTTTGGCCTGATATGCAACTGAAGTGTACTGTTAAGGTATGATTAGGTATAAAAATCACAACTCTCTAATTATATTAAAAGTATTACAAGAAATTCTTGGTTTCTCTTTTATTTCTTTTTCTCTAAAAGAAATTATAGCAGTCCTACATAATGTAAAGTTCTGAAAACATTTTTCTATTCAACAGCAGAACAAAATGATGCCCTCTCAGCAGCTCTTTCACCACCGAGAAGTCGCAATCCCAGTACTAGCATGGATCATAATGCTGTTGATGAAGAGGAGTTAGACTTGCTCTATGATCCTTGTTTGAACTGTTATTTTGATCCTAGAACACACAAGTACTATGAGCTGGCATGAAACTAAAGACACACTTAATTTATTATTAGGGACGTTTAGATTGGAGGACGAGGACGATTACGAGTACAAGTTTTCTGTTCTGAGCATGCGCACTTCGAAAAATGTCGGCCTCCAAACCTTATGCGTATGTTCAGTACGGAAAGCTCGTACTCGTAGTCGTCCTCATCCTCCGATCTAAAGGTCCCTATCATTCTGTAGTCCGTGAACAGGCCCTAACCGTGAAAATCTTGGCGAGCAAAGCAAGTTGAAGAGTGAGGAAGACATTAGGCTAGCTAAATTAGTCGAAAGTTTTTTTATCTCACTAGACCACTTTTGGCTAGCTCTGCTCTCTCTCATTTCTTTTCACCTTATAACCTAATCCTGAGCAAGTGAGCTCACAGGCTTTATATTGGTTTGCCTATATTATTGTAATATTACATTGACAGTTAAGGTACATGTACTTATAGTAAGTACTACTACTGCAGAGTTTCTTGACTTGTAGCAGGACTCCTTGAAGCCAGAAACCCTTCCGTGAAGGAGATATGGATAATTTTTTTTTTTGAGAATGTAAATAAGCTGAATTCTGTTAATCGTAAACAGCTTAAATCTATTTGTGAGAACCTTCTTGACACACAATTTCAAGATAAGAGCATTAGAATCTCGTGATTACATTCTGCACTTCTAACGTCCTTGGAGGCCAGGGGCCCGTTTCTCGAAAGTCCCGGTAACTTAACGGGCCCGAAATCAGATTTTGAAATCAAAGTCTCGAGAAAAGTAGGGTGTGTTCTGACCTCTAATGAAGTCCATTTTGTTTCTTTAGCTGATAACTTTACTGCATAATTTTCAAAACTTTTTAAACTCCCATCGTGAATGGAAAACAAAACAGCTTAACGGGCCCGGTAATTACCGGGAGCTTCGAGAAACGGGCCCCAGGACAGATAAATTGAAGAAGCGAATGATAAAACAATTAGTTTTGTAACGCTAAATACCCTTTGACACTCAAATAAAGCATTTCATTCATTCATTTATTCAAGATATTTTTTTCTCTTCCTTTTTCCTTTTTTTGCGTTTTTTGCTATCTGCATAAAGGTGTTGCTCATCTCAATTGCTATCGACCCTGGGATTCCAAGAATGGAAATACGCAGTGATTTTTCTGCCCCATAGTTTGGTGATGTACTTCAGGTTATGAGATAGTGTGCCTTCAAGGGCTCGTGTAAAATAAATTATCAACTGAGTAGAGTTGTATCTGTACACTAGTGAGACTAGTTTGTTATTTATTTGGTATACGTTAACGTGGATCTTTAAGTTGTGTCATGTTGGTACAAATCGATTCATTTAAAGGTGTAATTACATCACTTCCCCACTCGATGTTTTTGATTTAAAGAAGTGATTTAACTTGCTTGTGTGAGCTTTAAATCAAGTGTGGATTAAAAAGTTCAGCAACATTGATGTTGTTCTGTTTAATTAACAGAATTTGTAAAATATCCAGTATATTGATGAAAAAGAAGATTAAAAGTTGCTGGTCTGACTGAAAGAATTATGTTCATTGCGTCGGGAGTTTGTTGCACGTATTTCCCGGGGATGGTTGGGCGAATTTGAGACAGTTGTGCCAACCCTCGACTGCGGCACGGGTTTGCAAAACTTTCGAGAATTCTCCCAACCCCCCGAGTGTGTAGATGAGGCGATGTAAACACGGGAAAAGTGCTCTATTGCTTTCATAAAATATTTTCGAAAAGACGCGCGAATCTAAAATGTCACAACCGTGTTTACATCCTCTCATCTAAAGACACCTATCGACCAATGAGAGCGCGCGTTGTAGCTCCGTTATTTTATAACAATAATCTACATACATACATACATACATACATACATACATACTTTATTTGGTCTCGCAGGTTAAAAAGACTGGCAGCCATTGGCTGATGTGGACCTGCGTTACTAATTTACAATATTTACAGCTAATAAAAAAAAGACCAAATATGTACAATGTACGGATAATAAGAAAGCTCTATGACACCATTTGAAAGCAGGCGTATAAGTATGAGCTGTAGTGTGACGTGATTGATAATGAGACAGCGTCATTAATCTGTAGCTTTAACTCTACGCTTCCCCTATATACTTCTACATCCTCAGCAAAATGTGTCTTGATATGATAGCACGTGATCTTGTTTGCTCCTAGTATTAAAATGTCTGATTTTATGGTTGAAGTAGTCTGTTTCGTGCAAGCTTTTTTATTGTTACTACTACATGTACTCGTTATTTAACGAGGGTTTCATTTTCAGTCGTAAGTGTTTAAAATGACATAAAAGCAGCCGATTTTTTAGTGATAAAGAAAAGATCTAATTCTTCGACCACTGTGTGTCTCCTGTGGTTAGATATGAGTATATCATGATATGTTTACTTTGCTTTCGTCTCGTTATATAATATTCCCCAACATGGATACATTACCTATGGATCCTAAAAATTAATCCATTGCTTTCAGTCCACGTATTGTACTATCCAGTCAAAAGAGGAGCTCTGGTGAGTGGCATACAGCATTAACCCTTTACTCCCCATGTGTGACTTATAGATTTTACTCTGTGTAATGCCAGACGCCGGATTTTACTCGTCAAAGGGAGCTGATCCCTTTGGGCTTAAAGGGTTAATCAATCCCTTCCCAATCCATCACCTCCTCGCTTACTGCTTGCTTACTGACTCCCGTGCCAAAGTATGGAGGAGGAGTGCTTCATGAAGAGAAATTACGATTATCCCTTGAGCAAGTCCCGACGGAGCTTTGTTGCCCAAGTGTTTGTGACATTTTCGATCCAGTCAACGCCGGTCCTTTTGATTTTCTCTTCTTTTTGCCTTGTTTTGCTTAACTTTTCGTTTTCCATTTCTTTTTTAGTGGTGCATTTTAATGACCATTTATTCCAGCCTCTTTTTGTCTCATGCTTCGACTCTGAACCTTCTCAGTAAAGAAGCCAGAAATCCGCTAACTATACGTACAGTAAAGTTGGCCGAATTAGCCACATGCAAAAGTGGCAGGTATTTTCTGAATTAATGTCGGGCAGGGGAAGAGGGAATATTTCAAGAAAGGTTCAACATACATGTCCCATTGAATTCCCGAATGTACACCAGCGATACAGAATGTTAATTAAGTATAAGGATTGTATAAGATGGTAGACGAAACTATATTCAGGACCATGATGCAAAATTCTCATAAGTATACACATCGCTTAAGCTTTCCCGTAAAGTATCATTAAAATGTACTGAATTGAGTCCATTTTGGAAGTAGTTTTGGACTGTGATCAATCGTTGCCATAGGTGATTTTATGTTGAAATATAGCTACCACCGTCTTTATTTCTTAAATTAAACTTAAATTAAAAAGTAATTAGAACCAATTCCCTAAAAAAATACGATTTTCAAATGGTCAGGGATGTTGGATCCTCATGTTCCGAAGAATATTTTTTGGAAAAAAATTTATATCTGAACCTTTTAGAAACCTCTTAGATTTGTTGGAGTATCATCTGTAAGGACTCGCGCAAACATCGACGCCCTGCAATGCATATGGGAAATTCTTCTAGCCTCCCCCCTTTAAAAATGCATGAAAAATCTTCGGTTATCTTTAGACATCTTCGGTAATTTTCGGCCGTTTTCTAAAAACATTTGGAAACGCCCGTGAGGTCTTTTGACAACTTTTGAATAATCTTCGGAAATCTTTGGAAATTAATGGCCGCAAATTTTCAGAAAATCGTCGAAAACGTCGTTATTAGTATATTTATATAAGTTTGAGAATTCATGAATGTTTACTTTTCCATTACCACAGGGTTTTAATACCAATTGATATAATTTGTTGACTATGCTAAATGGCTGTCTGTCATTTCCCCAAAATGCGTCTAAAACATTGGATTTGTTTAGGAAACACTGTAGCAATTTAAATGAAGGCAATTAAAGTATTCGGAGGTGAAGACAACTGTCGTCAGTTGAGTACTTAATTACTCGAAAGAGTGCAATACACATTTAGTTCCCATTCAAATCCAATGTTTTAGACGCATTTTGGGGAAATGACAGACAGCCATTTAGCATAGTCAACAAATTATATCAATTGGTATTAAAACCCTGTGGTAATGGAAAAGTAAACATTCATGAATTCTCAAACTTATATAAATATACTAATAACGACGTTTTCGACGATTTTCTGAAAATTTGCGGCCATTAATTTCCAAAGATTTCCGAAGATTATTCAAAAGTTGTCAAAAGACCTCACGGGCGTTTCCAATGTTTTTAGAAAACGGCCGAAAATTACCGAAGATGTCTAAAGATAACCGAAGATTTTTCATGCATTTTTAAAGGGGGGAGGCTAGAAGAATTTCCCATATGCATTGCAGGGCGTCGATGTTTGCGCGAGTCCTTACAGATGATACTCCAACAAATCTAAGAGGTTTCTAAAAGGTTCAGATATAAATTTTTTTCCAAAAAATATTCTTCGGAACATGAGGATCCAACATCCCTGACCATTTGAAAATCGTATTTTTTTAGGGAATTGGTTCTAATTACTTTTTAATTTAAGTTTAATTTAAGAAATAAAGACGGTGGTAGCTATATTTCAACATAAAATCACCTATGGCAACGATTGATCACAGTCCAAAACTACTTCCAAAATGGACTCAATTCAGTACATTTTAATGATACTTTACGGGAAAGCTTAAGCGATGTGTATACTTATGAGAATTTTGCATCATGGTCCTGAATATAGTTTCGTCTACCATCTTATACAATCCTTATACTTAATTAACATTCTGTATCGCTGGTGTACATTCGGGAATTCAATGGGACATGTATGTTGAACCTTTCTTGAAATATTCCCTCTTCCCCTGCCCGACATTAATTCAGAAAATACCTGCCACTTTTGCATGTGGCTAATTCGGCCAACTTTACTGTACGTATAGTTAGCGGATTTCTGGCTTCTTTACTGAGAAGGTTCAGAGTCGAAGCATGAGACAAAAAGAGGCTGGAATAAATGGTCATTAAAATGCACCACTAAAAAAGAAATGGAAAACGAAAAGTTAAGCAAAACAAGGCAAAAAGAAGAGAAAATCAAAAGGACCGGCGTTGACTGGATCGAAAATGTCACAAACACTTGGGCAACAAAGCTCCGTCGGGACTTGCTCAAGGGATAATCGTAATTTCTCTTCATGAAGCACTCCTCCTCCATACTTTGGCACGGGAGTCAGTAAGCAAGCAGTAAGCGAGGAGGTGATGGATTGGGAAGGGATTGATTAACCCTTTAAGCCCAAAGGGATCAGCTCCCTTTGACGAGTAAAATCCGGCGTCTGGCATTACACAGAGTAAAATCTATAAGTCACACATGGGGAGTAAAGGGTTAATGCTGTATGCCACTCACCAGAGCTCCTCTTTTGACTGGATAGTACAATACGTGGACTGAAAGCAATGGATTAATTTTTAGGATCCATAGGTAATGTATCCATGTTGGGGAATATTATATAACGAGACGAAAGCAAAGTAAACATATTCATGATATACTCATATCTAACCACAGGAGACACACAGTGGTCGAAGAATTAGATCTTTTCTTTATCACTAAAAAATCGGCTGCTTTTATGTCATTTTAAACACTTACGACTGAAAATGAAACCCTCGTTAAATAACGAGTACATGTAGTAGTAACAATAAAAAAGCTTGCACGAAACAGACTACTTCAACCATAAAATCAGACATTTTAATACTAGGAGCAAACAAGATCACGTGCTATCATATCAAGACACATTTTGCTGAGGATGTAGAAGTATATAGGGGGAAGCGTAGAGTTAAAGCTACAGATTAATGACGCTGTCTCATTATCAATCACGTCACACTACAGCTCATACTTATACGCCTGCTTTCAAATGGTGTCATAGAGCTTTCTTATTATCCGTACATTGTACATATTTGGTCTTTTTTTTATTAGCTGTAAATATTGTAAATTAGTAACGCAGGTCCACATCAGCCAATGGCTGCCAGTCTTTTTAACCTGCGAGACCAAATAAAGTATGTATGTATGTATGTATGTATGTATGTATGTAGATTATTGTTATAAAATAACGGAGCTACAACGCGCGCTCTCATTGGTCGATAGGTGTCTTTAGATGAGAGGATGTAAACACGGTTGTGACATTTTAGATTCGCGCGTCTTTTCGAAAATATTTTATGAAAGCAATAGAGCACTTTTCCCGTGTTTACATCGCCTCATCTACACACTCGGGGGGTTGGGAGAATTCTCGAAAGTTTTGCAAACCCGTGCCGCAGTCGAGGGTTGGCACAACTGTCTCAAATTCGCCCAACCATCCCCGGGAAATACGTGCAACAAACTCCCGACGCAATGAACATAATTCTTTCAGTCAGACCAGCAACTTTTAATCTTCTTTTTCATCAATATACTGGATATTTTACAAATTCTGTTAATTAAACAGAACAACATCAATGTTGCTGAACTTTTTAATCCACACTTGATTTAAAGCTCACACAAGCAAGTTAAATCACTTCTTTAAATCAAAAACATCGAGTGGGGAAGTGATGTAATTACACCTTTAAATGAATCGATTTGTACCAACATGACACAACTTAAAGATCCACGTTAACGTATACCAAATAAATAACAAACTAGTCTCACTAGTGTACAGATACAACTCTACTCAGTTGATAATTTATTTTACACGAGCCCTTGAAGGCACACTATCTCATAACCTGAAGTACATCACCAAACTATGGGGCAGAAAAATCACTGCGTAATTTCTCATTCTTGGCTATCCCAGGTCGATAGCCAATTGAGATGAGCAACACCTTACGCAGTGATTTTTCTGCCCCATAGTTTGGTGATGTACTTCAGGTTATGAGATAGTGTGCCTTCAAGGGCTCGTGTAAAATAAATTATCAACTGAGTAGAGTTGTATCTGTACACTAGTGAGACTAGTTTGTTATTTATTTGGTATACGTTAACGTGGATCTTTAAGTTGTGTCATGTTGGTACAAATCGATTCATTTAAAGGTGTAATTACATCACTTCCCCACTCGATGTTTTTGATTTAAAGAAGTGATTTAACTTGCTTGTGTGAGCTTTAAATCAAGTGTGGATTAAAAAGTTCAGCAACATTGATGTTGTTCTGTTTAATTAACAGAATTTGTAAAATATCCAGTATATTGATGAAAAAGAAGATTAAAAGTTGCTGGTCTGACTGAAAGAATTATGTTCATTGCGTCGGGAGTTTGTTGCACGTATTTCCCGGGGATGGTTGGGCGAATTTGAGACAGTTGTGCCAACCCTCGACTGCGGCACGGGTTTGCAAAACTTTCGAGAATTCTCCCAACCCCCCGAGTGTGTAGATGAGGCGATGTAAACACGGGAAAAGTGCTCTATTGCTTTCATAAAATATTTTCGAAAAGACGCGCGAATCTAAAATGTCACAACCGTGTTTACATCCTCTCATCTAAAGACACCTATCGACCAATGAGAGCGCGCGTTGTAGCTCCGTTATTTTATAACAATAATCTACATACATACATACATACATACATACATACATACTTTATTTGGTCTCGCAGGTTAAAAAGACTGGCAGCCATTGGCTGATGTGGACCTGCGTTACTAATTTACAATATTTACAGCTAATAAAAAAAAGACCAAATATGTACAATGTACGGATAATAAGAAAGCTCTATGACACCATTTGAAAGCAGGCGTATAAGTATGAGCTGTAGTGTGACGTGATTGATAATGAGACAGCGTCATTAATCTGTAGCTTTAACTCTACGCTTCCCCCTATATACTTCTACATCCTCAGCAAAATGTGTCTTGATATGATAGCACGTGATCTTGTTTGCTCCTAGTATTAAAATGTCTGATTTTATGGTTGAAGTAGTCTGTTTCGTGCAAGCTTTTTTATTGTTACTACTACATGTACTCGTTATTTAACGAGGGTTTCATTTTCAGTCGTAAGTGTTTAAAATGACATAAAAGCAGCCGATTTTTTAGTGATAAAGAAAAGATCTAATTCTTCGACCACTGTGTGTCTCCTGTGGTTAGATATGAGTATATCATGAATATGTTTACTTTGCTTTCGTCTCGTTATATAATATTCCCCAACATGGATACATTACCTATGGATCCTAAAAATTAATCCATTGCTTTCAGTCCACGTATTGTACTATCCAGTCAAAAGAGGAGCTCTGGTGAGTGGCATACAGCATTAACCCTTTACTCCCCATGTGTGACTTATAGATTTTACTCTGTGTAATGCCAGACGCCGGATTTTACTCGTCAAAGGGAGCTGATCCCTTTGGGCTTAAAGGGTTAATCAATCCCTTCCCAATCCATCACCTCCTCGCTTACTGCTTGCTTACTGACTCCCGTGCCAAAGTATGGAGGAGGAGTGCTTCATGAAGAGAAATTACGATTATCCCTTGAGCAAGTCCCGACGGAGCTTTGTTGCCCAAGTGTTTGTGACATTTTCGATCCAGTCAACGCCGGTCCTTTTGATTTTCTCTTCTTTTTGCCTTGTTTTGCTTAACTTTTCGTTTTCCATTTCTTTTTTAGTGGTGCATTTTAATGACCATTTATTCCAGCCTCTTTTTGTCTCATGCTTCGACTCTGAACCTTCTCAGTAAAGAAGCCAGAAATCCGCTAACTATACGTACAGTAAAGTTGGCCGAATTAGCCACATGCAAAAGTGGCAGGTATTTTCTGAATTAATGTCGGGCAGGGGAAGAGGGAATATTTCAAGAAAGGTTCAACATACATGTCCCATTGAATTCCCGAATGTACACCAGCGATACAGAATGTTAATTAAGTATAAGGATTGTATAAGATGGTAGACGAAACTATATTCAGGACCATGATGCAAAATTCTCATAAGTATACACATCGCTTAAGCTTTCCCGTAAAGTATCATTAAAATGTACTGAATTGAGTCCATTTTGGAAGTAGTTTTGGACTGTGATCAATCGTTGCCATAGGTGATTTTATGTTGAAATATAGCTACCACCGTCTTTATTTCTTAAATTAAACTTAAATTAAAAAGTAATTAGAACCAATTCCCTAAAAAAATACGATTTTCAAATGGTCAGGGATGTTGGATCCTCATGTTCCGAAGAATATTTTTTGGAAAAAATTTATATCTGAACCTTTTAGAAACCTCTTAGATTTGTTGGAGTATCATCTGTAAGGACTCGCGCAAACATCGACGCCCTGCAATGCATATGGGAAATTCTTCTAGCCTCCCCCCTTTAAAAATGCATGAAAAATCTTCGGTTATCTTTAGACATCTTCGGTAATTTTCGGCCGTTTTCTAAAAACATTTGGAAACGCCCGTGAGGTCTTTTGACAACTTTTGAATAATCTTCGGAAATCTTTGGAAATTAATGGCCGCAAATTTTCAGAAAATCGTCGAAAACGTCGTTATTAGTATATTTATATAAGTTTGAGAATTCATGAATGTTTACTTTTCCATTACCACAGGGTTTTAATACCAATTGATATAATTTGTTGACTATGCTAAATGGCTGTCTGTCATTTCCCCAAAATGCGTCTAAAACATTGGATTTGAATGGGAACTAAAATGTGTATTTCACTCTTTCGAGTAATTAATGTACTCAACTGACACAGTTGTCTTCACCTCCAAATAACTTTATTGCCTTCATTTTAAATTGCTACAGTGTTTCCTAAACAAATCCCTGATCTCGAGGTTTGAAGATATGGTTCTTGACCTTAAGCGACAGATTGATTTAAGCCAAAAGACCATAGACATCTGCGCACGTTTTCCCGGTGTTGTCGCTTTCTGTGTAGCCCTTTAAATCCTCTCCATACCACAGGCGCAGCTCGCTGTTACTGAAGACACAGTGAGGCTTCTTGGGGCTACAGAACACGACAGCAGACGAAGAGGAAGTGTAACCTGCCAGATTGTACCATCCATACCGGTTGACCGTGGCTGGAGCAAGGATTCTGTTTTGATCGTCAGTTAGGACAGCAGCCATACTAGTATGATTTGGATTACATCCCCAGTAGCTGTAAGAGCGTTTATTACACGTCACCGTTCCCGAGCGATGCACGAGCATGAACTGGCTCACGAAGACATTCTGACTGTAGGAAAAATTACCGTACTGGTTCCCTTGGGCTCCAAAGCAAACTGGGGACTTGTTGAGCTTCACCCAGCGAGGACAGGTATTTGCTGAAGCTTCGTCGAACAACAGCGCGGTTGCCATCATGGAGATGAAAACGAACTTGAACGACATGATCACGTTTGATCACTTGATTTGGATCTGTCAGAGACAGAAGGAAAATTAGAAGACAGAGACAAACTAATTAAATGTTATTAATTTGCGAACAGTTGAATGTCCTTGGCGGCCGGCAAATCTGTAGAATTTTTTACCTTTTTGTCCGAAAGTGAAGAAAACAACGTTAAATGGTCGATTTGAAGGATCAACAGGTCGAATTACTTCTCGGTCGACGGTAAGCGGTACACGGGAATGAGAGAATGAGAAGTGAATTGATGATTTTCATCCAACATTGCGTCATCAGTAATGCACAACTCGAATTTTCTCGTTTATAGTAAGATAACTACCTTGGTGCGGTGACGTTACAATTACTAAATTTACCATAACATGACAATTTGTTTATTTGAGCCGAGAATAAACAATTAAGTAAACAGAAA
>JAHPZR010004295.1:30000-52500 GCA_019787425.1 Platygyra sinensis
CTAAAAGTCTAACAAAAAGCCGTCTTTGCTTATCCAAGACAGCATTAAAAAAGATCAGGTTCAGATGGGAATAGAACTGACATTTTCCCCTGTTGCATTACGGAAGAGAGTTTCCGATAATGCTAAAAGTTACTCAAGTCTGCATACGAACCAAGTGGCTGATCAAGTCGGAACTTATCCCGAGAAGAGCAAGGTCATTCAACTGAGTTCATATGTGGCAAGCGTCCTGTATACTGCTAGGATCAGCACTGTCGGAGTCATTGTAAGTTGTGATAAATGAATAAAGATATATAAACTCAGTTAAATCACCCTACTCTCCATGAGTTCTCGTAGCTCAGTGGAAAGAGCGCCTGCCCGGTGTTCGGGAGGTCATGGGTTCAATTCCTGTCGGGGACTCCGATTTTTTTGTCCCACGCTCGTGTCATGTTGATCATTTCACCTTTCACATTTCATTACCGAGCTTAAAATTATCCAACTTTATTTACTTATCAAGTTATTCAATTGTTCAATTGTTCTACTTCGCTGCGTCCTCTGATTGGTTTGAAAATACTTACTCGTCCAATCAAATAACAAAACAAAGCCTATTGACACCTGTCCACCCGCGTTTCCCGCGCTTGGCGCGGTTTACGTATATTCAAGTTTTCATTGGCTCACTGTGTCGCTTACGACACTTACAATTACTTTGGGTTGGTTAACAAAACTCAAGGGAAAACAACTTCACTTACCTATCTGAAGAACGTCTGTTTCCATGGCAAATATAATTCTAAACCAGCCGGGCTCTGAACAGCAAAAATACACCCCAGGAAATATGAACACGCCATTAGCCATCATGCTTTCAAACAGTTGCATTTCTTCGTCAAATGTACACGTCGGGACAAGCTAAAAGAAAGTGAAGATAATGCAACAGTAACTAATAATTTTGACACTCGAAACCAATCAGCGGAAACATGCTGTTTTATAAACCAATCAGCATTACGAAGCGCATTTTTGTTCTCCCGCGCTTATCTGGCACCGGTTACACGACATGTTTTACCGCGCTTGAGGTTGGTTGCACGTTTTGGCTGCGACTTCTAATCAGGTTTTTTTGAATTTGTCGATATTCGCAAGATAAGCTCGACAACTTATTTTTGGTTTTTCAGCATTTATCAGGAGATTCTCTATAACCATAGTCTGTAGGTGGGTACAGTCTCTGCCTCTGCGACAGCGTCTATCTAGACCTGTCACGCTACGCTCGGGCAGTCGGTTTATTACATCACATTACACGAGTACATGCAGTGGATACATTTACAGAAGAACAAGTAAAATAAGTCACCGTATACCTCTCTGAAGTCAACCCAGATGAAAAGCCCACATTCCCCAGGAAGGACTGAGATACCAACTTCTTGAAGAGCATCACAAGCCATCTTGTGAGCGTTTCGAAGCCGCTTTTGATTGGCTGGAATAAAAGTATTGTCTAACCACTCTGCAAGAAACGAAAAGAAAAAACGTTGCCTCTTCAGTCTTGTAGCAAGCGGCGGGTCTAAAACACAGGTCACGCGGATCATTGTTTCACCAATACTGGAACAACTCTAACCACTTCCTTATGCTAACCTTAGGCCTAAGTACTACACTAAGACAACTTTTTAGGCCTTAATAGTACACTAAGGTAATGTTTGAGATTAAGATTAGTATTAGTAAAGGTTTAGAGTTGTTCCAGTATTGGTGAAACAATGACCCGTGACCTGTGTTTTAGACCCGACTTGTAGCAAGCCGAAAGAACGTTTGATAGCATCTGAATTAAGTTAAGTAATTGCAACTGACTGCGTTTCCCGGTACGACCAGCAGGGTAGCAGACGGAGAGGGAGACTGGGTAACCACAGAAGAGGGAGACTGGGTAACGGCTGGAGGAGGGGACAGAACGAACCAGACGAAGACCTACTTCTGACACTGCTGGATACAGATGGAACGCCTGGAGAGGGTCAGAGATGATTGAAGGAGTTTTGTTGGAGAAGACAAGTTTCAGATCAGATTCACTCTACCGCATGCGGTGCAAAAGAAGAGAAAACAAGTTTTCTCTGTTTTCTGAGTCAGCGAGTGATATTTCTAAGCGAGTTGTTGGTTTCGCAAATTCCTTTTACTCAACGGTTTGAAAAATCATGCTGTTCTATACTTTAGAAAGGCTTAGAACTGACGTTTAGCCCGGAGAACCTTTCCCTAGGTGTTCACTCGCTAATTGACGAGAAAGTGGCAAAAGCGAAGAAAGAAAAACAGTTACGAAAAGCAGGAGAACATTTCTCGAGTTTAACGTTAAATGAGACACAAGGTTGTCGTTTCTCAGCGTACTAACCTTTATCTTTAATAAGATTTCCCAGGAGAATCTAAAGGGAAAGGTTAGAGAATTAGAGAGACAATTACCACTAAAGCTATCAGCTAGCTCATAGCAAGGTAAGAGCTTGGTGGAATTTACCCCAGACGAAGATCTTTAGAATCTTCTTTCTAATAATCCTTTCAACTGCATGCTTATCTTATTTACATTTTCGGTGTTTTTCCAGAGTTGATTAAGCGGTTCCTTTATTCCACCATGATCCCAGCAATCTTGGGTCATTGATCCAGAACCAGATCATCCCAAAGGAATGTTCACCTACCTGAGTTGGGGTCGGTACGTCATGGAATCGAGAATACCCTGATGATATGACATTGAACACATCTTTGTTCCATGTGTAAAGAACACCGCATCGAAAGCCAGAAACGCCAAAATCCTACGACGAAGAAGGACATGTAAGATGAAAGGTTATTCGAAAAGAGATACTATCACTTGACAGGTGTAGTAAGTGGAGTTTTTGTGACGCAGAGAGCAGATGATGAATGTATAAAGTACTACGGTATTACCTAGAAATCTTAAAGGACATAGTAGAGCGCTTGACGATAAAAATATTAAAACATCTGGTACGCTCTTGTTCTGTAGGCAAACCTCCTTCTCCCTCTATTCTGCAGAGGTTCAAATAAAAGCCGCTGTGCGAGGTGAGTGCAGGCACAAAGTCGAATTGCCCTTCATGCAACCCGGTGCCTGCACGCATCAAATGTTTTCCGTCCACGGGACGCTGCACGGATTCATGACGAATTAGTGTGGAGGGTAGGCCTTAACGTAGAAACAATTCAAAGCTGCGTTTTCCAATTCCTCAGACGTAGAGTAGACGGGGCCCAAATCACTGAACAATTACAAACTACAGTGAGCCGTACGTTTGACAAACCTTACTGAAGCCCCAGATTACATGGACCATGTTCTTGTTTGGGATGCTAAAGGGAATGAAAGCAAATGTAATGTCACGCAGTCATTGTCACTTAACATGCAATACTCTCAAGGAAAGAAGAAAAATGACATAATTCTAAATCGTTATGTGCTTCTCAGGACATGCACAGAAAACACTCTCAGCAAGTAAAAATTAAAGTGAAACCAAAAATAGAACTTATCATCAAATGAGTACATACATAGCTTTTCTGTCCCTGGTTCGTTCGTCATTTGATCTCTTACATGTAGTTATTAATTAAGGTTTCAAAGAAAAGAAGGCAAAGCATTCGTGACAAATTAAACAGCTATGGTCAAAAATGGTAAAAAGATGAGTTAAAAATTGATCTACAGACTAGTCAAAGTTACGCTTGTGGAATGGAAAGACAGCATGCCACAACGCACGTGAGGAACATTATATCAGAAGGTGCACATGAATACATGCGGTGAAACAGACTTACTCTTTCAAAGCAAGAACGTTTGTGACCGAAGAGCCCTCTTTGAAGACACACAACATATAGATCTCATCCACGATCACATGCAGAGAATGCCTACAACAAGAGGGAAACACGGAGGCAAATGAATGCACAACGGGAAAATCTTGGATTCTTGGTACTTTCCATTCCACCAAAACTTTCGGAAATCTCAAAACGGCAGCGAAATTGATAAAATGCTTGGAAAATGTCCCGGAAATCCTAAAATTTCCAAATTTCTGAAATTTGAATCATTCAACCGAAACATGATTGCCAGGACAAAAATCAAATGGAACAGAAATTCCCGGGTAACAATTTTCCCCAAATTTGGCTATTGTGAGGTTATCATGTTTTCAGGAAATTTTGGAAAATACTGTTCCATTCATCACTAGAAATCTCAAATTTCAATCTGCAAACCAGATTTTTTGGTCGAATGGAAAGCGCCCGTGGAGAATAATTACGCGAGATGGATGTCACTAAGACCACGCCCAAGAGTCTGGGTGATTGGGAGAAATGTAATTTTGTTCCACGCCATTAACAATTACATTTTAATTTTTATCAACGCGAGTACTACACAGCACTTTACATCCCCTTCCCTGGTACAAACCGATGACTAGAATCTTGTTTTACCATTTTGGGGAGCAATACCCAACATAATATATTTTGACAATTTCAATTTAGGTCTTGATTGAGATCATGCACAGAGCGTCAGAGAACGTAGAGTCGAATTCTTACCTTGCTGCAAACTGCAGGCATCCCTGTAAAACGTCTTCAGAATAGACAACTCCCAGTGGGTTGTTAGGGTTACACAACAACAAACCACGGATTTTAACTCCCTGGCGTGTTAAAAAAATTAACAATTATGAATGACACACGCAGCGTGAAGAGTTTTCTTTCTTTCTATGTGTTGTTCATCAAGATCATTACTGAAACCGTGGGGGTAATATTACAAGATAATTTGGTTTTATCAACTGGGTTGTTGCTGCTAATCGGCCACCGTAAAGAGATTCGGAAGCCGACGCTTCGAGCATTAGCTCTTCATTGGAGTGAGTGGGAACCACCTTACATCTATTATTCATGATTATTGAAACAACCTCTGAAGTGGTATGTGTTTGAAATATATAGAAGTGTCATGACAGTCACTATACGTCGCCTTTGGCACAAAACTGGCTGTGGAACAATACTTGAAATGTTAGTTGAAAATGCACAGTCATAGATCAGACAAGAGTACAACAATTATCACCAATAAATTCATGGTGACAACAAACATTAACAACAAAGTATTCTGCACCTGTTCTGTTGCTTTCTTTAAAGCAGATTCCAGCCTTGGGACAGAGAGTTCAAATGGTTGTGTTTCTCCTGGACCAGGCTACGACAAGAACAACCCACATCTGAACTGAATTTCATTACTAACATAATATTATTTTTGTCTTAGAGGAACAAACAAAGCAAGAAAAAATCCCAGTAGCTGGATTCCTGGAAGGAAAAGCTTTATGATGGTATTACCTTACTAGAGAGTTCTACTGGAAATGGTACCACTCGACATCTGGTTCGCAGGTCCAACAAAAATGATCCATAAAAAGGAGAAGGAACCAACAGTCCCTCTGTGGCATCATTTTGATCCAAACAAAACAAGAAACAAAATCATATCATCATTGTAGCAGTTAAGGTCATTCCTCACATTTGCACTGCGCATCCTTTCTGTGCATAATTTATGGCGTCATTTAGCGCGTCCTCGTGCACGTGCACATTGAAAACATGGTGGATTTGCCTTGATATTGAGCACTGTCAGTTGGAAAATGGTTATAGCTCACCAACGAGCACGGGCACCCCGACTTTTTTTTCAGTCATTGTAATCTACTTATTATAAACTTTGCTTGAGGAAAGACTAATCTGATTTCTATTGCTGAAAGTTGAATAAATAACGAAAATAGCAGGTAAATTGTGGTCTTTTCTATTTTTGCCTTATGGTAAGCATGTCAAGAAATTTGGTTGAAATTTTTATCAAGAGTTCAGCTTTCTGTCTAAATCAAACTTAAAAAGTTTATTTGTGTCCGACACAATGCATTGACTCCAGTTTAATTTGTGTTCTCATGAGTCTCGGTCACAAAAATTTATTTATTAATGGGAATGTGTTCTTCTAATAAGCATTAATAAATTATGCCAAAATGGGTAATTTTCAATGCCTCAGTGCTCCTTAATGAGCACGGGCACTCCCCTTTTTTATTTCAAAATTGAAGTTCTCATATGATAAATATTCAGTGGGCAAAGTTTGAACAAAAATCTATTGTCAGTTTTATTTCAGGGGAATTACCTTAACTGAGTTATAACAAAATTACACTTCAGCACTGCAATCCACAGTTGAACGATAATTAACAATTATTCCTCGAGCCCGAATGGGCTCTGAGTCAATAGCCCAAATTGAGGCCGAAGGCCGAATGGGCTATTGACTCAGAGCCCATTCGGGCTTGAGGAATAATTGTTTTAGTAAAATCCAACTAGTTGGTCAAAAAAAATATCGAGACAAAACATCTTTCGCTAGTTAAAGCCATTGTTTTGGTTTTCAAAGCCGGTGCTTTTCGCTACTAGTGGGCTATAACAAATAGCCTACTAGTAGCTCAACCAATCAGAACGCAGCATTGATAAAAGACCACTAGTTGGATTTTACTAACAGTGTATACTAGACAGAAAGGGCTTGATAAGGCGGTTGCAAGCAGGTACAGAATCTGTGTGCTAAAATCGAGATGCAGAGAAAGGTATGTTTGATATACACTGTACTAGAAAACAAGATCCCTAAGAACTCCGCGAAGCCTCTCTTCTGGCAATCTTAGAGCCTCTGTTTAAAGAATTCATTTCTGCAGGACTTAATTCTCACACATACCTCCCTCATCGGCAAGTGTATATGCCAAAGTATCAATTAAAGGTGTACATCCATTAGACACGATCAGCTGAAACCAGAAATCAGAGAGATGTGATCCTCTAATTTAGCTCAAGCCTCTTTTGCAGAAAAGAGGAGGCAGCTTGCACTTCACTTGAGCTTGTCAAGAATTTTTAAACACTCTTAGTACCAGCAAAGGAAAAAGCTGATTTTCTATGTCACGCAAGTAAAACATAACTGTACAATGTAACATGTTATCATAGCAACTAAAACACACTTAAACAGAGTAACATGTGAAATGCTACCATGATATGGGTTAACTTTCACATGTCAACATGATGAGAACATGCCAACATGGTAACAGATTTTTTTTAGTTATATTAAAATATTGTTCAATTACACACATTTTCTGGAATCATAGGCTCTACTGGCTTCATATAGTAATTGAGAAAATCAGCAATTGTTTCCCTAAAACTGAAAAGGAAAATAAATTGAATATTAATTGCAGAAAATGATAACTATTGTATATTCTGTAAAAATGAACTTACCAGAATTGTTTTTACCTAGTACACTGATTGAAACTTATTACATAGTCATCAACATATATTTAAATACTAAGAGTTAGCTCATGACTACTGTGGCAGACCTTAAACATTTGTGAATAATTACTATAATGGAATTAAAAGAAATGCTGTAATCATCAGCTGATTTTAATTCAAACCAGGTTTGAAGACACTATTTCTAATAATGCACTGTAGCTTAACTCATGCCAATTTCTTGGATAGCTGCTTATAATGCTTTGGGAGTCTAAATTGGCTTAAAAGTTCTTGAAAATGTTCTCTAATTAAAGATTGGAACCATTTTTCAGAACTTAAAAAGTGGCTTCAACTTAAACTTTATTTAAAATATCAATTAATTGTACACCCAATATAGCAGGATGCCAGTCAAGCAGCTTTGAACTACCTCAATATTTTTACCTGTCTAATCCCTCAGCCGGGAAATACTGTGTATGCTCTTGAAGTATAGCATATGATTCTTTTTCCTCTAACTGTAAAAAAAGGCCTCATTTTAGAGTAAATTGTCAATATATAAACAATAGTCTCCATTTGGCACGAAAATATGCTAGGAGATTTGTCCGCGGACATTATCTGTTCCGAGAAGCAAACAGTGAAAGCCTTGCATGTGCATGTAAGGTTGACATTCTGCAACCAGTTCTAGCTGTTCAACTTAACATTTGATATACATGTCCACTCAAAGAAAGTTTACTTAAAACTGTGAGCTTCGAGGAACAGATAATGTCCAAGGACAAATATCCAAGCATATTTTCGCCCCAAATGGAGACTATCCTGTATATTATCCTTCAAATCTTTTATGCAACACACACAGTTTTTGAAATAATTTGTGAATATTATACTTTAGGTCGAGGCTAACCCTGTACAAATGCGTTGTCAGTGCTTTTATTCAGCGGTTATGGTGAATTCGAAACTGGACTTGCGTCTATTATTTCAAAATGAAACAAAAATGAAAAAGTTTTAAAAAGGACCAACAACTGTCTTGAAAGTCATTAAAAAAATTCCCAAATTCAGAACTACATGTATTAGAAATGTACAATACAGAACAGTAACTACATGCACTGACTGTAAGAAGGATCTCTTTTAATTATTAAAATCAGGGCTACATCAAGTTGTGGCATTGATAAATACATGTAAAGGTAATTATGATTTTACAACCCTTGAATTAAACAGGTAGAAATGATCTAGCACCACAAATGATATAAAATCCTTAAATGTCATTGAACGATAGCTTAGATACAGTCTCAGATGCTCAAAGACATAGAATGAATGAGACTCCAAAGGTGACCAATCTGGTATGAAAGCATTTTTTAAATTTCTTTATATGCAATCCTAAATAACACAGTTTTACCTTAACAGCTAGAAATGTCTGGCTTTCGGTCTAGAACACCTGATTCCAACTTACACCCCTAGTAACAAGCCAATGGATATTCCATGTGCTACAATGGCCAATTGACTCTGCTCCAGGGTGACTGTTGCAAGAATTGAAGTATGACATGTATACATTGGAAAACACTGACACAATCAGACATGTCCTAATTCAAATTAAAAAATATTTCAAGTATAATCAGGCCACTCATGGCCAGATTTTTATGGCAAGACTCTTGTCAGATTAACATGGCGTATCAAATGAGTGTTGATCGACAGTCAATCAAGGGTATCGCTTGAAGGTATCGATCGACAATCGACCATGAATGCCTTTCAATTCATACACATGATCTGATTCTATTATTATTGTACATTTGCTTATTTACAAATACTGTACCTTCTCTTTCAGTAAATCAAATGCTAAAGTGTTTTCACTAGTTGCCATGTTGATGATCCCCTGAAAATATAAATGAGCCATCTCAATAAACAGTGGTGTTTAAAAAACTACAATCACTTGATACGCTGATGAACCATAGAAATAAGACAAAAGCTTCCTGCTGCCATTAGCTTCCAAATTTACTTGAATATACCACCTTAGTTAACAGTTAACTGCTAGCCCGGCTATATGCCATGTCATTCTTACAAGCACATATACTATACATGTAAAGCCTTGCATGTGCAGCAAGGTTGACATTCTGCAACCAGTTTACTTGAAGACAAGCTTGTGAAATTCCTCCAGCACAAGCCAACCAGTTGGCTGGTGTTGGTTACATGTGCATGTAACGATGACATTCTGCAATCAGTTCTAGCTGTTCACCTTGAAAATTGATATACATGTCCACCTTAAAGAGAGTTAAGTTAAAGACAAGCACGTAAAATTCCTCCAGCACCAGCCAACCAGTTGGCTGGTGCTGGTTACATGTGCATGTAAGGATGACATTCTGCAACCAGTTCTAGTAGCTGTTCACCTTGAAAATTGATATACATGTCCACCTTAAAGAGAGTTAAGTTAAAGACAAGCATGTAAAATTCCCCCAGCACCAGCCAACCAGTTAGAGTGACTTGGTGTCTGTCGCAGTGTAGCACTTGAGAGCAAATTAGGAAGGCCCATACACAACTTTCTCTAGATGGCCAACTTCTGAGCACTGATAACGATTTATAGAGAAGAGAGCACTGCCAGAGCTCTGACAGGACCCAGATCTGTAACTATACCACATTACACTGTCTGTTGTCCTCTTTTAAATTGTTCATTGAGGGCAGTATACTTGTGTACATGTATACAGAGCACCTATGCTGACTCTGTTAAATTACCTGGGAGTCTCCATTATATAGACCGAATCTCCAGGTCTCCTGTATGGATCACAAAATCTCCAGGACAATATGAAGGAAATTGCAGTGCAAGTGCTTCGGCAGAAGTGTTTTGAATATAATTTGATGCAGTATTTGTGGTTGAACTAGTAGAGCTCTGACTACTCTGCCGACATTTTTTTAGGGTCACAAAGCTAAATTTTGCAGTCTCCCAGGTTTTTGATTGTTTTAGGTTGCATCTCTGCCGCTGGTCGTCCTACCACCTCAAAATTCTGCAACGGGCCATGGTAGGTTTGGCATTGAATGGTCTAGCCCCTTTAAACTTGAACCTTGACCAATTTTAGGAAATGCACAAATGCAACCAGTTTCAATATGAGAGGCCATTTGCCTTTGCCAAAGTTTCATTTAAGGAGGCTCTAAAGGGTTTTAAATGCACGTGCGCGCGCAATCTACACACGCCATAACTAAGATGCACGCGTCAGCTGAATCAGTATTAAAATCAGCACACCGGAAGTTAATGCTGCGTAAAATCGCGTGAACCAGAAATAAAATCTGTGGAAAACATTTGTTTTTAGCTCGAAAGTTTGCTTGGTGACCCATCTTATTTTTTGCATGCATGCACCATTCATGATGGCATTTCAGATATAAAAGTTTCGGGGAAAACTAACTAGTGGAATTTTCTGTAAGCCATAAAACGCGTTTTCTTTAAATATATTTAATTCTACTAGATAAATTTTTTCCATACTGTCTGAAAAGTTAAAGAACTTAGGGAACTTTCCAACAAAGAAATAAAAATGGTAGGTCACCGAATTAGTTTCTGAGATAATTTACAAAAACTGAAATTTAGAGGACGCTTTTGTGGACCTTGTGCGTTTCCATGGTAACTGATATGACGTCACAAGTACCCTTAAAGTATAGCCCAACAATAGAGTTGCAAGGAGACATATAGTTTGCCCACACCATTAAACATCCTTCTTTGTAATCTTCCATCGTTTTACAAACAATATAGCAGCGAAAAACCCTTTTGAGTCTTCTTAATCAGGTCTATAATTAGCAATTATTGAATGAGGCGAAGTAGGATATGAAGAATTCTGCAGATCAAGGAGGGTGTTATCCACAGAGGCCGAAGGCCGAGGTGGATAACACTCTCCGAGATCTGCAGAATTCTTCATATCCTACGAAAGCCGAATTCAATAATTGCTTTATTATTCATTCAAAATATTTCCCCGTTCTTAAAGGAGTTTCGCCATTTCGCTCTTTGTTTTTTCCACTCACCAAAAATAACAATCTCATCCCCAGGTTTTCTCGGTCCACGGTTCAATAATTTTCAGCGGACTGCACTTTTGACGTCATTGGTTCAATAATTTTCAGCGGGCTGCACTTTTGACGTCATTGATGCAATATGACGAAGATTCTTTCCAAATTTGGCGAACAGCAGCTGGTTATGCTGAATTACGCGTGTGGTTTTAACCAATCAGAAACGGGGAAATATTTTGAATGAATAATAATAACAGTGACTGCACAGACGTGAGCCACAGTCTCCCCCACCCCACCAGGCAGGACGCCGTCCACTCCCGTTCTATAAGAGGCTATGAAATCATTGAACTCCGGGAATCAATCCGAGAATTGACCCAAACAAACATCTATGTAAAGGCTATTATCAATATAATAACACTTTTGTGGCCAGCTCCTACCTGTGGATTTTTTGTTTTGTGAAATGGATTTTCCTTATATTTCCCTGAAAAACAATGCCTCGTGATTGAAATACTTTGGCATGGATCTTGCACGGACTGATATAAAAGACATTTTGCGCAATTGAAATATAACTCTTGTCACATTCAAACTGGTTTGTAAATAAGCTTTCCGCCTCACGGGTGCATTTCATTCGTCCATTTCCTTTCAAGACGATTTTCAAAAATCACTCGCTCCGTCTGACCAGCGGCGCCATAAGTTTCTACTAGTTCCCTCATATATGATAAAGAGTGTGTGCACCTGACGTCATCAAATTACTAAATATCCTCATGAGGCATAAGACGTACCAACTTTATATCTGTTTACAACTTTCCAGCTCAATAGCATCCTTCGTTTGGAAACCAGCGCATTTTGAATTTCGAAGTTATGGCGGTGCGTGACATAACCCCACGATCGCGTTTGTCGAAAAATATACACTTATCTCGTGATTTTTAGCCATTTTAGGAGTTTAAGTATCAGGAAAAGTACTTTTGTAAATATTTTTTTGGTTCGGTTCAGATAATCAGTCCACTAAATAGCCAATGTAAGTTCCAGACTACACTATTTACTGGCCGCCATGTTGGAGGACTAAAGAGGTCTTCCAACATGGCGACCCCATACTAAGCTCTGTAATTTTGTGCGGCACATTCCGACGAATATCTCAACTTTAGGATAACGCACACACCTTAAACTTGGATAACTGTCTTCTTTATTTTTCGTTTACAATATCTCAGTTTTTTTGACTTCATTCAATGCACAGTTTTTTGATTTTATTTTTTATTGCGTGACGGTGGTAGTGTTTCAAACCTCTTTTAATCCTAATAATTCCCTCTTAATTATACTTCAAATTTCACTCCTATTCAGGTTTACCCCCGCCTTAACACTTATCCACTGGATAGTGATTTATCCGGTGGATAGCGTTATCCAGCCTTTAAACAACCAGGGCCAGAAGTTTATTGGCTGTCGAAACAAAGGATTCTTTTGTTCTGTGTTTGGCAAATTTAAATATCAAGAGAATTGTTTGCAAACAGTGAGTATCGCTATTCTTGGTTTTCACGTGACGTCAGAAAAAATTAAAATTAAAAGTTTTAAGTTTTTATCTTCATCAGGTAAAAGTCATTTTTAAACCTATATCTGTTAACCTGTCTTCAGCTCAGTAGACCGCTTTGTTTTGAAAAAAAGAACCACAGGTAGCCCAAGCTCTCTGGGCACCGTCAACATGAATGACATTGCGTATTAGCGTTATTATAAGAATTTGTACGGGAACATAACGAACTTACGGAATAGGTCAAAATTTTAAAGCACGCTATACACAAAACAAGAAAACGTAAGTCGATAGTGTTTATTTTTCCCCTTATTTTGAACTGCATTTCTGTATAATCGTTATATTCCCATAATAACGCTGTTTACGCAATGTCATGTTGACGGTGCCCTGAGAGCTTGGGCTACTTGTGATAGAACACTGTTTTCCACTCGTGAATTGCGCATGCGCAACACAAATTGTCGTGCGTTATAGGGAAATGTGCTGCTCGATCGATGGGCTGTAAACTTTATGCAAATAAAGTACGCTCGCGGCTTGCTTTTAAATTGCTGTGCATCTTTATTTAAAATAAGCTGTTTTAAAGGTCTAAATTAAAAGATATAAGTTAAAAAAGATTCAACCACCGAAAATGAGAACATCGAGAATCTTAAATCGATGTATTAGTTAAAAGTGCTTTCATCGGACAACATTTTGGCGCAAACCGCGCCTCCAAAAGTGCCCGCAACAACAAGTTATGAAAGATTTGGCAAAAAACGCCAAAATTGGCCATTTTCTGAGATTTTGCAAGGGGGGAGGGGGGGGGGGGGCCAAGAGAAAATAACGGAAAAAAGAGGCCAACTTCAGGGCTCTAAAAATCCTCTCGGCGCAAATCGCGATACCTCCTAAGTAGCAAGGGCTGAAAGTGCAATCATCCGACAACATTTTGGAGCAAACCGCGCCTCCAAACGTTCCCGCAACGCCAAGTTTTGGCAAAAGCTCCAAAATCGGCCATTTTCTGAGATTTTACAAAGCGGGGACAAAGGGAAAATGGCAAAACGAGTAGGCCGACTTCAGGGCCTTGAATATTCCCTCAAACCAAATCGCCGCTTCCCCTAATTAAAAAGGGCTGAAAGTGCAATCATCGGACAAGCATTTTGACGCAAATTGCCCCTCCAAAAGTGCCCGCAACGACGAGTTATGAAAGATTTGGCAAAAACACCAAAATCGGGCATTTTCTGAGATTTTGCAAAAGGGGACCAAGGGCAAATGGCTGAAAAAAGAGGCCGACTTCAAGGCCTTGAAAATCCTCTCGGTGCAAATCGTGCTACCTCATAATTAGTATGGGCTGAAAGTAGAATCATCGGACAACATTTGGCGCAAACCGCGCCTCCAAAATGTGCCAGCAACGCCAAGTTATGAAAGATTTAGCAAAAACGCCAAAACGGCCATTTTCTGAGATTTTACAGGGGGCGGGGGGACCAAGGGAAAATGGCTGAAAAAGTAGGCTGACTTCAGGGCCTTGAAAATCCCCTCAACGCAAATCGCGCATTCCAATAATTAAAAAGGGCTGAAAGTGCAATCATCGGAAACATTTTGGCGCAAACCGCGCCTCCAAAAGTGCCCGCAACGACGAGTTATGAAAGATTTGGCAAAAACACCAAAATATGCCATTTTCTGAGATTTTGCAAAGGGGGGACGAAGGGAAAATGGCTGAAAAAGAGGGCCTTGAAAATCCCCTCGGCACAAATTGCGCTACCTCCTAATTAGTATGGGGTGAAAGTGCAATCACCGGACAACAGTTTGGCGCAAACCGCGCCTCCAAAATGTGCCTGCAACGCAGAGTTATGAAAGATTTGGCCATAACGCTAAAATCGGCCATTTTCTGAGATTTTGCAAAGGGGGGACCAAGGGAAAATGGCAGAAAAAGTAGGCCGACTTCAGGGCCTTGAAAATCTTCTCGGCGCAAATCGTGCTACCTCGTAATCGTTATGGGCTGAAAGTGCAATCATCGGACAACATTTTGGTTCTAATTGCGCCTCCAAAATGTGCCCGCAACGCTGAGTTATGAAAGATTTGGCAAAAAACACCAAAATGTGGCATTTGCACTAGCCTGCGTGGCAGGCCGTAGAAAGGGAGGGAGGAAAGTCAAAATGAGCGTGGGAGGGATTCAGGGCTTTCAAACTTCGCTGATTAAGTATTTAACGCAGATAAAAAATTTTTGTTTTAAGGCGGTGACTTCAGATGTCGATCGGGAGAGCCGCTCGCATGGACAACAGACTATTTCTCTTGTAAGAAGTCCCGTCTCAGCCATTTTTTGACTGAGACGTAAAACCTCCATTGAATTCCTCCATCGTCTCAAAGTCAGTCGTAAACTCGTTGTTTATGAAACCATTCTGTTATAAATAAAGCGTTGCGAAAATTTAATAGTTGTTTTGATTTGCTCATCAGTGCATATCGACGTAAGCGACCTTCTTCAGGGAATTATAATTAAATGGTTTCTTTGTTACATTTATCACAAGTTTCACATCTTACCTTTGAAGAGCGTAATTCAGAACTTTTTCACGTGTTTGGTATTCTTTGGAATGGCATTTTCTCTCGTTAAATTAATTTCCTCTTCTGACACATCGACAGAACGCGAGGCGGCCATTTGGAAAATTTGTTTTCCCGCTATAATCACCTCCAGCGAGGTGATTATTTAACAATTATCCTGCGAAATCGCGCGGAATATCGTCTGATACTTAGCCGACGAGGCCGTAGGCCGAGTCGGCTAAAATCAGACGATATTCCGCGAGATTGAGCAGGATAATTGTTTTATTATTCGACAAATTGATAACAAAATTGATTTCCAAGCACGTAACATTTTTAAACCTTTCTGTCGACATTTTTTCACTTCACTTTTTCTTCCCACGTACGAAGCTACGTATATCGCCGAATATCTGTTACCTACGGATGACAGATATCGAGAGCATCATGACCATATTTGGATAGTGTTACAATTTGTTGAATAATAAAGGGGAATATGACGCCATTCTCGGATACTGAGAGCGCGAGAATTTCGATAATTACCTGAGTAATTATACTAACGTTAGTTATTCATAATAACCTCAGTAGTCCAATCAAAATATACATATAAATTTTTCGACAACCTTCTTTTGTAAAATTTTCAATACCATGTTACACATCGCGTTTGTTTGTTTTCGTATCAGTCTCGAATTATCCGAATTACAATATATCTAAATTAAGGTGTTATGCATCTTTACAGCAGTTAAAACAAATTTACTACTTACTATTTACTATTTCTTGCTGCATATTTGCATTATAGGTACTTAATGATTAGAGCTCTGTCGGCTTTCATAGACTAGGTATATACATGTATTATGAGGTCACTTTTCGGTTTTATTCGTGTTTTCTTGCATATTTTCTTGAAATGAATTGTTAACGAATCCTCGTTTAGGCCTTTGGTTCAACATAGTGTTACTCTCCAGTCTCTGGCAATATCATTGGGATCTTATATCAGTTAATACAGTCTATAGTCATGTTGCGTTACAATTTGACTTCAGCAGTTTTCCTGCACATAAGATGCATAACGAACGGATTAGCTATGCTTACTGTTACGATCTACACAACTGGACTCTTAAGTAAATCTTAGGCGTAGATCTTTCCTCTGTTCTGTGATGTTGAATTGATATAGACAAACTTGGTGCTTCCATACAGGTCACTCTTTCTCCCATAGACTCGCGGAATTGATTGGCTGCCATGGTAATCATGAGTCTTACTACCTTACCTGAATAAGGACTTCTTTCAGGGTATTTTGACCCGCGGCCCTGTGGAGGATTAAGGACCTCTCACAGAGTATTGTGACCTGCAGCCCTGGAGAGGAGTAAGGACCTCTTTTAGAGTAAGAGGAGTAAGGACTTTCGCTGGTTATTGTGACCTGCAGCCCTCAAGTGGAGTAGCACCTCTCTTAGGGGATCGTGACCTGCTCCCCTAGAGAGGAAAGGGGTGAGGGGGGTCTTGACCCCTCCCGTCTTACCAAGCTAGACTAAAATTGTGTTAGCGATAGTTGCCTGTTGGAGTACTTCATTTGCAACCCCTGTCCCCACATTTGTTGTTTGTGTTTGTGTTTCTCATGTCTCTCATGGGTTAGGAGCATTAATGCGAGTTTAAGGATCTTCGGTGAGGACTGCGGTTGTAGATAAAAGTGAAGGATGATCATCGAAGTAAATTCTCGAATTTTTAGCAATTCGGGAATGAAGAAGCCTGCTCAGCGGTCAGGCCGGGCTAGGCCGCTAGGCGTGACGTCACTCCGTTCAAGAGATTTTTGTCCTGGAAAGCGTGTTTGTACTCGAGGTCATGGCTAATCTTCTACCTTTCCGGCATTTTCAGCCAGTCAATACTTGTATGGCCATAAAATGCAGCAAGCCTCCTTTACGAACTGCTCAACTTAAGGTGGCCGAACACAGTTTTGGCGCGCGCTCTTGCTAACGCGAAACAGCGCGCGCACAAGTATTGCATAAAAACAAACATGGCATAAATAGAGCGATCATTTTATTTGCTCAATGTCTGCGCTATCTGTACTATTTTTTTTCTTCACAAATGAACACAATGTATTGAAATTATGGTTTTACTCTTTTATTACAAAGGTATGTTAGAAAGGTAACGATGCAAAGAACTCAGCTCTGCCATTTCTTTGTTGCAAAAAGAACCCAGTTAAATGCAGCGCATGCGTAGTAAGTCGAAAAAAGTGCGATTGAGTGAAAAATTGACTTCTCGGAGGCGCTTATTTCTCGAGAACCACTCATTAGAATTTTACGAAATTTGGCACAAAAATACTTTAGGAAATAAGTAACTGGAGGATTGAAAAAAAATTGAACTTTAACAAAGGAAATTCAAGATATGCCAGTGAACCTTCAAAGAGGGATAATTAAAGATCTGTTTGTTAAATTATTATTAAAATAGCGCTAACTTGCGAGTATCGTTACAAGCTTATTGCATGCAAATTATAAAGAAAATCTAATGACTAGATTTTCTGCAAATAAACAAAACCGATTTTAAACACCTGTTTATATTTGATCATGTTGCCATGGCAACGGTACATACGTCAGCTTATTTATCAAAAAGTTGAAGTTTGTGTTGTTAACTTGCTTGCTGCCATTTTTGGTGACCAAGGGATCAAGGGTTTTAGAGAAAAATGTAAATGAAACAGAGGTATCAAAAACTGTGTTCAGCCACCTTAATCTTTACCCTAATTCAGAAGAGTTATGAATATCATTGATGTAGATCAAGAATAACAATGAGCCGAACACAGAGCCTTGGGGAACACGAGATCTGACTTTTTGAAGATAAATAACAATCGACTTCAGTTACTTGTGATCGGCCTAGGAGGTATGAAGAAAACCAGTCATTAATGATGCCCCTGATGCCATAAGGATTAAGTTTTTGCAGCAAAATAGCATGATCGACAGTGTCAAAGGCCTTTTTTACATCAACAAAGATCCTACAAGTGGTCACAAGTGAATTATTGAATTCTGTGATGCGAACAGTATCAAGAATAACGTGCTGTTTGGAGCGCTTTTAACGAAAACCATACTGTGACTTAAAGATAATATTGTTTTTTGTCAAGAAGGGATTTTTCAAATATCTGATTAAAAATGGAGAGAAGTGATATTGGTCGTTAATTGTCTGACGGTTCCGTCTCATCATCGCTTTTATAGACAGGGATATTTTTTGCTACAGTAACTATCAATTTGGATGGAAAGACACCTTTCTGCACAGAAATATTAAATATGTCTGCAAGAGGACCAGTTACATCATAGTTAATAGAGGGGAATGGTTATGAAACTCGACAAAGTTCTTTGTTTTAGGTTTTTGTTCGCTTTTTTGGCTTTGACGGTGCACAAAATACAATAGTTGTTTACTCCGTTCTGAGAAACTAACCAATAGAAACGTGTTGGTTACATAATTCATGCATAGTGTATGAGGGCAAAACAAAAGATTGTGCACTGTCGTGGACCTTCCAACATAAATCTCGCCATCTTTGTTTACCCCTTTGATGTTTGCCGGGCTTCATAACCAGTCCCCTATATTAACTATGGTTACATACAATATGCTTAGCACAGGATTGAATACGAATCAGACAACAGTAGAGACCATAAGCTTTGTTTTTAGGAATATATATAAACATAATATTTAGATTTAACCAAGCCTAAAAGCGGAGATCTTGTCATATATTTCACTTTTTATAACCTAATACGGTTTTGGAAACTGTAAACCTATCTCCATTCGTAAATAGATAAGGCCATCACATGCGAGAAAAGTTGCTTGATTTTCAGTCCTTGTCCAGTTGTTTCATACTGTTGCTGTCATGCTCTGATTTCCGTGAGGCTAACAGTTTTCTACAAAATTACGGCGTAGATGTATTTGAACTCATAGAAAGCGTGATTTTGCTGGCTACAGTATGAGAGATTCTAAAGCTACCAGAGCTTTGTCAGTGAGGGCAAAATTATTACGGGCTTTTGGTTTCTATTAATAGGCCCCTATGCCCCAAGTTGCGATATACCTGTGATGATTGGTTTACTTCAATTTGATCGCAGGGACTTGCCCTACCAACCGATCATTATTTGTCAGTTCAATTCTGAAGAGCTGCTTGATGGCGATGTTTTTATCTTTGCAGTGTGGTCAGTTGCTTTTATCAACTGTCCAATGTTGATGGCTTCAGTGCTTGAAGACGGTCATCCCAAGTGCATGGGAAACTGATGTCACCTCGGTAAAACACCTGCCATTTGATCAGTAGTGTTTCGATCCCTAGTGATATAACGTCAAGCAAAGAAAGTGAATGAACATAAAATCATGTAACATGGCATATTTCAAACATATTGTTCATCATCAGAGAGGCATATCAGAGTTGACCTCTCTGATGATGAACGAACATAAAATCGTTTCCGGTGTGATTCTACTTCCATGTTTCAATGTTAAGTTAATGGCAAACGCTCCAAATCTTAAAAAAAAATTACCAGTATCGGTGTTGAGAGTACTCGTAATTCGTAATATTGTAATTTATTTCCATTTTCTAATGTTCGCTTTCTAGCACTCCACTGAGTGTTTTCTTCGCGCAATATTTTAAATAGTAGAGGAACAAACGATTGAAAGTAAACAAACTATTATTTTATTTCAATGCTGCTGAGAAGATTTCAAGACCGTGCGATTGTGCGCGTGTTCTTTCAGTTGTGAGCAAATTACACAATGCTAACAAGAAATCGTTCCGAAGTTTACTTACTATTTAGTTTGCAAAATAAATACAATATATACATACAAGGGTTAACTTACAATTCTAACAATTTAACATTGTAACGTGTCTGAGGTAATCATGGCTTTTCTATAAATTCGACGAGGCACCAAAAATATTAGGTTTGATTCAAAAACTCTGAAAAATTAATTTTCACATGTACCTCTCCTATAGCCAATTCGATAACAATTACAATACAAGGCTTCTTTTATTACCGGAAAGATATATTTTCACCCAATAGTTAACTTCAAAAAAGATCATTCAGGATTTATCAAGCTTCACTGCATTTGTGTTAATTTAAGAGGCACATTGACAATCTATTGGCAAAGCCATGCACGCAATACGTACGAAAGGGGAAATTTTAAACGTTATGACAACAACAGTTACATTTGATGAGAAGTTTTTTAAGCTCCTTTGTTTACTCTACGGTACATGTTTTCCTTTTCTACTCCTTGCCAACTTAAAAATTGGTATAGTCTACGCCGTTTCCGTTTTTAAAAAATTAAACAAAAAACTAATATTCTCTCGCCGGGTTTCTTCATTGTTATAATATTTCCGTCTTTAAACGGAGACTGCAGTGTATCGATATCAGGAACAACATGTAATCAAGACAGCAACAATGCCATCAGATACAAATCTTCCAAATCAGTACCTTAATAATGTAATGATGTTCATGTTAGAAAATGAAGTTCACTCCTGTTTTTAAAAAAGCTGCAGCAGATCTGTACACGCGCCTCACTTTGGTCGCGTTGAAGTTGAAGAAGTCGGTAGACGATCTTGAACTTCTCCCCGTGGCTTGTAAGTTAAGAGATGAAACTTGGTTTTGCGAGCAAATCAAGTTTTTCATTTATATAATCGAGACGACTGGCACATAAAATGGGGAATGATTTTACTGCAACTGTTATCATTTAGTTGTTGATTGGTTGAAAATATCTCAGCGCGTCATTCCTTTAATTCAGTTCATCGATCGAGTCAGTGTAAAAGTACTTAAGCGGAGATGATGGAATTTGTTTCGCGTTCTTTTATAACAAGCAATTTATTCATTATTTTTTCCTTGTTGAAACGTCTCCAATTGACGTCATTTGCATTGAATCTTTAAGTTAATCTTTGCTGCTAAATGTAAAAACTATGGGGCTTTTCGCGGACAAAATTTCGAACGTGAATAGTTTTTCCTTTCACCCCATAAAAATTCTCTGTGAAAACAGACGGTCATTCTAAACGTGAGAGGATGGAAATAGTTGACCTGTATCTTCAACGCGCTTTTGCTGGATTATGTTACTAAAAACCGCCACCAATTCCTCAAATGGTGACCATTTTCCGCCAAGCTGTCAGAAGTACCAATTCAGTCTACTTTAAAATGTTCAGGACGTAAAACCTGCTAAATCTGGTTCCACTAATCTGAGTTTTCAACCGATATTGGTGATTTTTTCAGCCTTGACTTAGCCATTCGCGACCAACTTTGGTTTCTTCAAACACTCTTTCTAGTGTTAGAACAGGTCATTGAAGAGAGTGTCTCACTTGCTCTGTTTTTTCCGTTTTTGAAACGTGGCAGAAACCCCCCTGTACGACCTTCAGCACTGACCTCATTGTGTTGCTATGGTAACTTTGATCTTGATGTTAACATTCGTTTTCTTGCAGTCCAGTTTTGCGAATTCCGTTCACAATGGCAGAGGAACAGAGAGCAAACAATTCAAAGCAAAACAAACAATCGTTTTATTCATAACGGGCTGCTGAGAAGCTTTCAAGACATTCTTTTTCAATACTCTTTAACTAAAAAAATTCGGGCGCTCTTAAATCGTGAACAAATAATTACAGAAACGGTTCGGAAGTTTACTTAACTATCTATTAACAACTAATCACCGGAGTGGAGGTAGCTAGCTGTGGATATTTATAATATATAGTATATACTGAAAAAAAACATATTCGCAAAATAAATACAAAAGGATTTACTTACAATTTAACGCTGGAACGTATCTGAGGTAATACTCAGTTTTCCATAAGTCCGACCGGACACAGTGAACAATAGGTTTGATTTAAATACTCTGAACAAATTTACCTCAAAATGTACTTGTCTATGATGGGTAATTTGATTACAATTACAATCCGCATTTTTTAATTACCGAAAACGTATATTTTCACACAATAGTTTACTTGAGGGGAGATCAATCAGGAATTCTAAAGCGCCACATCTGGCAGATTTTCTGTCAAAGTTAATTTAAGAGGCACATTGACAATCTAATGGCAATGCAGAACATTTGTTCATGAACGTAGCATTTCTGAAGCCATACACTGTGTGACACTTGGGTATCGTGTGTATGGGTATCACGTGATTACAGGCAGAATGTCTTCTTTTACATTGCACCTTTACGATCCAGTCACCTCTACACCAATCGTACTCTCTGACTTGTCTTAAAGTACACGGGTGAACGTTCCTGGTAGTGCGATGATGCACAGTTGGATTCTCATTCAATTTACTTGTTTTATCACTCTCTTGGTTGATGCCTTTCCCTTCTTCAAAAGCCTCGACGACCTGGCTTCCTTGTCTGGGCATCTGCAGGAAAATAGTTTTGGCAGCCATCGGGATGGAATGGCTTGCAAC